>CM035406.1:15919419-15931919 GCA_020310875.1 Ceratopteris richardii
TTAGGTTGATTCTTGCAATGATTGGCATGGGATGGAGTATAATAGTCTTCATTGACTGATGTTGGATCAACATAAGAATTGAATAGAAGTGCAACCAGAGCTCATTATATTTGGATCAAATTCCCTTGGTTGGTTTGTCCTATCTCATAGACAGGGATACTAAGAGACTCCATATCATAAAGATTTTGGTCTCTAGTTGTCAAGGTTTTTATAGATGATTGATAGCCCTAGGTAGTCATCAGTGTCAAATTCATTTTTGAGCACTTAAAGGCAACTATTGTTGATATTGGGGCAAAATCATGTGGTACACATTACGAAAGAACATCCTTTTATTTGCAAGAGAATTAGGGAATATTTAAGAGAGTTTCCTAGAATTGTGTGGACATTCATGTAGAAGATTTAATGAACATGCTTTATACAATTATCGTGGGTTATTATGATAATTGCACAATGATGAAATAATCCAAACGTGTATTTTGTTGGAAGTTTGGTTGTTGACCTACTTTCCATTTATGCTTAAAATTGAAATGAACAACTTAACACATCCTTGAGACCCCCCTTATTCCCCACTTTCCAAGGGCTAAACGGAGAGCTCCACGGCTTTTGAACCCTAGACTTGACTATCCAAAGTCCAAAGTGTTAACCACTATACCACATATGCTTGATTACTGAAACCTTTACTTATGAAGGTGGGAGGAAAATCATTAATCTCACATGGTCAAATTATTGATTACTCAATAGATAAGGAAAACAATAGATAAGAAAAACAAATGTGTAGTACATTTATGATGCCATTTCCTCTACAAGGACACCTATACCTTCACTTAAAGAAAATCTTTGTACTTTTTGTATTTTGTGAAACATAATCATCCTTTTTTGTCTGAAATCTTTCTTTTGGAAACTTTTTTTGTAAGGAGGATTTTCAACAGTATCTCTTCTTCAAGGAACCTACATTATGGGCTCAAGGTTTTGTGCAACGTATGTAAGACTTGTACTTGGAGCAAGTGTTCATAGTAGAGAAAATAATTAGCATGCAATAATGATTTTATGGGGTACGTGAGCAAGCAATATTGGATTGCTTATGGATGGAGAACCTTTATGGAGAGGTGATCATGAGACCCCTAGAGTGATGGCTACATAATGGGTATGGTCACCCAACAATTATGTCTATTGCAGCATTAGCTCTCTTATAGGTGTTGACGTTTTTGTAAAGAATCTTAATACAAAGTTTTAAATTTGAATTGCGGGAGTCGGAAACATTGCATATACGTAACTAAGAATTTTAGTAGTTTTGTTACTAATGTGAGCATAATTCAAGCTCATGTGCACATAAAATTCGGAAATTACTTGCGTGTGCACAATTACATGTGATCTCTTGCAAGGCTAATTCATAATTCACACCTTGTGCAAGATCGAAAAATCCATGAATGTCCAAAACAAGTAAAGAAAAATAATCTCCATATTGTCCAATTTCTAACTTCCAACTTTGATGTGGCATGATGCATGATGTCAAATTATAATTACGATCAAGAGCATTCATAATTATAATTTACCAATTTACTAAATCATAATTCACAATTTACAAATTTTCATGAATAATGATACATTATGATTTGACATAAGAAATGACAAGCATTGAAATGCACATTGCATACATCACAAATCATGATTCCTCATAATTTTAATGTAACCACTAACTTCTTAGTTAGTAACATTATAGACATACAATGTATGTACAAACAAATATTAAAATATCAAAAAAGTTGAATGAGTCACTTTACAATTCAACATCGTCCACATCCATGGGGCATGAATCCTCATACCATGATACATTATGATTCATACATGATTAGAAATTTACATTGTAGGTGTAGAATGTCCATCAAGATTCAAAACAAACCAATCAGAATGGAAGTGGCTCATTGGCATAATGATAAAATCATAAATCATAAGTATTAAAAGTTCAACCATAATGTGAATGTTCAAAATATAATGTCACCAATGATCATTCACCATGGTAGGAGCTCGTGCTTTGTTCATCATCAAAAGAATATTATGTTGTGATATCATATCTCGACGATGTTCCACTCGAGAAAATCTAGAAAAAGGTTTTTTTTTTTGTATCTTAATGCACGAATACATACAAAAATGCATGGTATTGAAGCTGCATAGGAAGTTGGTCATACACATACAAATAGCAATTATGACCTAGCATATATTGCTCACAATTATGTTTGGATGTTCAAGTGATCATTGATAGTATCTTTAATCTTTGTAGTACTTACGTTTGCATAATGCATGTATAAATGTGAGAGTGTGTGTGTGTGTGTATATATATATATATATATATATATATATATATATATATATATATATATATATATATATGTGTGTGTGTGTGTGTGTGCGCGCTTTGCATATGTATATACGTGTGTGCGTACATTGTATATGCTTATGTGTGTGTATACATGCATGCATGCATGCATACATACATACATACATACACATATTATGAAGGTAAGATTTGGTTTGCATTCTCTATCTTAATCAAACGTTGGGAACATGATTAACATTGAGTACATAAGTCTCATGATATTCTCTTGTGAGGGAGTGTAGAAGTATTTACATTTTACGTATGGTAGTTCATGTATATTTAATTAGCTTGAGAATTGTCAATGGATGTTTTACTTGTTGATTGCCTAAAACGACCTAACAGATCTCCAACAATGATGGTCCTTGATAAGGTAGTTATTGGTGTTGGTTATGTAATTTTTTAAATACTCACTTATGCATATACTATATATATTACTATTGCTCTTTGGTAATTCAATTAATGGATTTTTGGTAAAAATTTTAGAAGAGCTGGATGATGTAGGGTGGAAAAGTGACTTTTTTGTTTGTAGGCATGCTTTTGATTGGTGCCATTCTGAATGTAAAAGATGATTGTGATGTTTTTGACATGTCTGAGTCAAGTACATCAAGTATCGATCATAATAGAATTTAGAATTACATTACCATGAAAGTCCATATATCGCTTTAGTAGCTACAAGCGTAAAAGGGATCCTATATGAGGCCAAAAGACTTTGATGAAGATGGCTGAATTTCGACGTTTCCAATATGAATACTACAACATTGTATCAAAACAATTCCTTATCAAGATTTCGCAAGGTATGCAACTCGATTCAAGAAGTTCTTGACTTGATATGATAATAAGACTACGAGATTGCATGGCAAGAAGATAGGTTGTTGGCCCTTGGGACAAGACATAACAAGCTGGAGCTAATAGACTTCTAGACTAAATTGAGAACTAGAAGTTGAACTTAGAAAATGTTCTCAGAAAGGATGTGCGTATGCAAGTTCTCAATATTTGGATGTCCGCAATCTGAGAAAGGATGTCCGCAATCTTATATTCAACGTATGGCTCATTCAAATGAGTTGGAGTGCTTTGTCAAAGAGATAAGACTTTGGGATATTCGATAAAGAGAAGCATTGTTTCTAAGGATTAGAATAGACATAGATTGATTAGACTTTTATTATTAGTGATTACACTCACTTACGATGCATTGATAATTTTGAAAGTATTGGATTTTGTATTTCATTCTCAATAATGAGCATCAAGTAAGTAAATATATGCTATAAGGTATTATGAACATTGGAACGTTGCCATGTACTTGTTTTTTATAGTTTGACTTCTTCGATTCATATTGTGTTACTTTTGAATTCATAAAGTTATTTTGAATTCCATTTTTATATGTGTTCTCATCCATGCTTATGTTTAAATGTGATTTTATTGTGCACATATACTCATTTATTATAGATGTTATTCTTGATCCCTTTTTTCACATATATTTATTTTTTCATTTTGTTGCATTTTCTATCCTTGTTTTTACTTTTGTATTGTATATTTTATTAGTATGTTTAGAAAGAATACGAACATATTGAAGGTCTATGTTTGGATTTCCTATGTTCTAAAGATCGCAGATAAAGTAATTTGCTTTGATATGCGTAGTTAAGGCTCATGAATTGTGTGCCTCCCCCTTATTTAATTGCAACACAAAGTAATGTTGATATTATAGACTATAGTAGATGATCTTGGTGAGAATGCTTCCATTTGAGGATGTGGGAATGTAAATGTATTTGAATGTGGAGCTATGGACCCTCGTGGAAGTGGGGAAACAAGCAAACATGCTTATGTATCCTTTGCAAAGAAGAGGAAATTGATTAATGCTGGAAAGTGGAAGTTGCAAGAAAATAAGGGTTGGGCTTGCAGATTTTCTTCTTAGAGAAGGGTCTCATCATTAAAAGTGGGGAGTCCTTGTTTCAAAGAGGTCATTGTACTTCTTACGCATGCAAGTTGAGCTTTGTTATACCTTCTTACTATGAGCTGAATAAAAAATTTGCTGATTGATGATCTAAGGCTCATC
Source organism: Ceratopteris richardii (assembly GCA_020310875.1). Classification (NCBI taxonomy): domain Eukaryota; kingdom Viridiplantae; phylum Streptophyta; class Polypodiopsida; order Polypodiales; family Pteridaceae; genus Ceratopteris; species Ceratopteris richardii. Next base: position 15,923,844 of record CM035406.1, read on the forward strand.
CAAGATGATCTAGAAGTTACTAAACAAAATGGGAAAAGTATGGTCGTATCATAGTATCATATCATTGGATGGAGACTAGAGACCTCCCCATCATCAATTTCCTTGCGTGTTCCATCCATGGAAGTGTGTTTTCTACTTATACATCTAGTGAAGTCAAGATCAATGAATTTAATATTCAAAAATTTGAATGTCATCATTCTTATTATGTGGTCCAAGTGATTGTGTGAGGGAAGGTGAAATTGTAGAAGAAGATTTGCTCATATAGTTTTTTGGACCTTTTATTTGATGATATTGGTAAATTGGATCGGTTTCAAAAATTATTAATCATGCATGTAATATTGTGAAATTGTCACCAATGAAGAAAGATTGTTGAATCTCTTTAGATCTCTTAACAATCATTAATAATGCATGTGATATTATAAAATTGTCATCGAAAAAGAACATGTTGGGCCTCTTTTAAAAGCTAGATAATGATGACTCAAGAAGTTGAAACATTCCAAATCATCCACATTTACAAAAATCTAGAACAACGTTTTTTTATATCGTATTTTGCCAAGATGCCTAGTTGATTGTCAAAATATGTGCTTGAGCATTTTGAGGATTTGTTGTGTATATGAGAGAGAAGGTGCAACAATGGGTTTTGTTTATGAGTCAATTTATCATATGGTGGAAAAAGTGTAATGTATAAATACTCATGGTGCATACAAAATGATTTTAATATGAACTACACATTGTAAGATGGACATGATGCATACACCTTTGTATCTTGTAGGTTTTCTATTGCATCCTTTATGGAAAGACAAAAATCAAGCCACCAAAATTGAAGTTGATGATGGTTTGCTGTCTTATTTGGAAAAATATATATAGAAGGAAATGTGTGACTACAAGGTCAATTGATTGATTATGAGTTGAAAAATTTAATTGGTTCGTTCTCGTCTCCTTGTGAAGGAATCATAAAAAATGCAAGACCAAGTGATTTTGCATTCCAAAGCATGTAAGAAGATTTATTAGACCCTAATGATAATAATGTACTTGCTCATGAGGCAACCACATGTAGTGCTAGCTGCTTTGGTAAAGATTGTTTGTGAAGGAATCATAAAAAATGCAAGACCGAGTGATTGCTTTCCAAAGCATGTAAGAAGATTTATTAGACCCTAATGATAATAATGTACTTGCTAATGAGGCAACCACATGTAGTACTAGCCGCTTTGGCACATCAATCTTCACTTTAACATGATAAGGAGATTGAAATCAAGATGAGAATGAAGATCATTGCAATGAGGAAGGCTTTAATGGTGATGATAATGATGATTGCATTGGGTTAGGACGTTTTGATGAAAGCTCATGGAAGATCTGTGCCTCTTCGTTTATTTACCATGGATTGTGACATAAAATAAAGCTTTGCCTATTATTTGATGAATTTTTTGAGTTGTAGATTGTAGTTAAAGGGTATTTTTTATGGTTGGATGTATGATTCATTTATGAAGATATGTGTTATTTTTCATGGTCTTTTACCACTTTCCCACATGTGAGTGGGAAGTATTATTGAAATGAATATATGGGCACACATACATGGATACGTATGTAATACATCCATGCATACATACATACATACATACATATTACATGCTTATTACATCCATGCATACTTACGTCCATTTGATACTTGCATGTTTGTTTTTATGCATGGATGTAATGTTGAATGTGGATTATGTGTGTAGAATGTAGTATGTACAATGTCTTTGTTTTATATGTAATCTATTTTAAATTTATATGTATGTACTATGTATGCATATTCATAGATAAGAGTCACATTTGAATTCTATGCAAGTAACATTTGCTTGATTTTCTTTCCTTTTTTTCTTTCAACATTATTGTGTGCTTTTGAATGTTTCAAGATGTCATCTATTGACAATGAAATTGAAGGTAAAACATGGTCCTTTGAATGTTTTGTGTTCAAGGGCAAATTTTGGGTAGATTTTGAAAGATCCATCAACTATTCTAAGATTATGTAACTATCATTCTTAAGATGATCCTACAATGCAAAAGCATTCTCCCCCCTCAAAGGTGAAAGAGTCAAATTGATGAGATGGAAAGATAATTTAATACATTTTTAGTATTAATGATGTGTAAACAACGTTTGCCATGGGAACAAAAAACATGCAAAAGATGAAGAAATGAGCAAGGGAAGGAGAAACCCATGACATTTAAGGCAAATGTTGAAAGGCTTCAACCTATATTGCGATTGATAATAGAGGAACTTTAATTTAAGGAATTCAAAGTACAATTGGAAAAATCAGTCACGAGCTCTTTTAAAAAAGAACTTTCAAAGGAAGATCTCAAAGGTCGTCTTGAACAAAGTTGGCAAGAGAGCTGAAGTTTGATATGAACATGTCATGCATCCAACAAGGGCCCCTCGAAATACGTTGCATGTTTCACAAATGTTGGGAGCAATTTTCATATGGATACTTTCATGATGTTCGTGTCACATACGTCTATTGGTTTGCATGGACATATAATTTGGCTTGTGGAGGAGACTTGATGCTCATCTTCGCTCTTATGGATACATGACACTTGTCGTATTATAATTACCCTTGGTGGAAAATTGGAAACTACATGATTGTGGAGCTGTTAAGTGAGGCAAGTTGTGAAAACGGTCCAATAGATCAGATGCAGTTTTTATCTTGAATAAGGTGTAAATCAAGGGTTATCAAAAGAGAAAATGTGGACTGATTCTTGGCCAAGGGGTATGGAGAGTCATAGAGTCCTTCTGGCTTTTATAGCCCTCTTTCATACCTAGGTCCATAGTTGCACATGTGTAAAGCTTTCCCTCTTGGAAAATTTATTCATTTACATTGATACCTTTTCATAGCTCAAGTCTTCATGAATCATTTAGTCAAAAGTTTGAGATTTCTTGAGAATGAGGATAACTTGTTTGGAGGCATTCAAGTGTTTTCGGCGCCTGTTTGGGTACATTTTGAATGAACTCCAAAGGTTGGAATCTGGTGATAAGGTTGTGATAGATCTGTGGAAGGCATAAAATAACAGTTGCTCCTTTGGGACACTAGTAGATATATAAATCACCTTCAAATATGGTAGAGCTTCTAGATAAGATTACCTGCAATGAGAGCACAGAGCAGAGATGGCAGCAAGCAGCTTCCCGGATTTGAAGAGATTTTCTAGACTTAATTTTCCAAGACAATGCAAGGATGCTAAATTGCTCCTGAGAGCACCCTATAGATGTTAGAATTTGTGTATAATTTTTTGCTGAAATGTTTGAAAAGGGCTGCTCTATTCAACTGGTGCTAAATATACCTGATGTTTAGGCAGAAACTGGACTGAGATACTAATCATTATTTTTTATTCTAGGGCTTTGATTTTTAAAATCTTAATAATTTTAGATATGAAAGCCCCCCCCCCCCCCCCCCCCCCCCCCCCCCTCCCTCCCTCCCCCTTGTCCCCTTTCCCAAGGTCAAATTATAACCAAAACGAGAAACTTTGTATCGGGATTCAGCAAGATCAAAATATTGATCAAGAGTCTAGATTGACATGATTTAACGACTCGTGAAAATGGTCGAAATCTTACCGTCTGGTCAAACGTGTATGCTGTGTGTCGTGGGAAGGTTACATCGAAAATATTCTCCTTTACTCCTTCCTGCTCTTGAGCAAGAAAGGCAATGGATAGAGTATATGAACAAAACCTTGTCCCATTACATGGTTATCTACACGGATAGGGAGAATAACTTTTAAGAAGTCTAACAGCCAGAGTCTTAAGACTTAACCAGTACTTACAAGCCTAAGATTTGGATGACTTGTTCAATAAGTAAGTAGAAGAATAAAAGATATATTGGTCAACATTTGCAATTTTTATGGAATCTGCGTTTGTTTAAGACTCTGGTTTACTGATGCTTGCAGAATCCATTTATGTAGTAAAATATCCGTAGGGAATGGGCCCATGTATTTTGCAAGTGTTGAGTTTGATTGTTTTTATTCATCATGGTTGGTCTTACCATAATATTTGAGAGATTTTTGTTTTCTTTTATTCCATTAGTCTACTTCGATAGCAGAAGCTATTTCAGGATGTTCAATTTCAGAGATCCTGTTGCTTTAGACTTTTGAAGGGTAGATATGATACCTTTCATGCTCAAATCAGGAATATTCTGTGGCATAGGTTGTATTTTTGATTTCATTGTAGATTTGCAGTCTTTTTTCTTATCACTTAAGCGAATTCCAACAACAGTAGTTTGTTGGTCAAAAGTTGTGGAAGAACGTTCATTTGAATCGATTCTCTTGATTTCACCTAAATGGCTTTGCACATAAGGGGTTGGTTTTACTACGTGTCTAAGACCACCACATTTGAATTTGTTGGCAGCCACCATGTATTAGTAGGCATAGTAATATGATTGAGCCTGATGTGTGTCACGAGTGGTAGTATAAAAGTTAGACGAATAGTATTCTTCCTGTCTTTCTTGGCTATCTTTTTCTTCTGCATTGATACCTATTGTTATAAATGTACCAAAGATATTTGAATGCACAAGAGATAGAAATGTGCACATGCGTAGAAAAAGGTTTGGTGAATAACAGGATTCAACTGATTTAGCTGAGCTAGCTATGTGCAAAAGTATCTGCCAAAAAATAATGCATAACAAATATGGCTGATATAAAAATCTTCCACAAATAAGAAGGCAGAGTGGTGACTGGGCTTCGTTCAATGATGCTGGAAGGTTACAGATGTGGAGCACAGAGAAAATCTTCTCTATGTTTAAGGCAGAGAATAACAGTCATATCTTGCCAGCAATAACAGATATACAGTCAAAAGTACCTCGAAATGTGGTAGCAGTGCTGTAATAATTGTCTTCAGATAGGAGGAGAGATGGCAGAAAGCAAATCCTCCAATATGCGAAACAGGTAATTGGTAAGATGATTTCCTGCAAGATGGATTGAGGATAATTAATCATAACTGAAAGAAATCAGAGATGTAGGAGAACTTTGGCATAGATATTCGTTGGAAATTTCCATAGAAAGAGGCTTTTGGAACTGTGGCCAAATAGTGGATGTGTTTGGCGATTGTAGAAATGGATCACACAATGCGAGTTGCAAGCAGTGGTTGGTAGGTGTATATGTTCTATTAACATTGCATTTGCTTTACGTTACGCTTTTTTTAGCTTGCATCTTGTGGTGGACTTCATTGTGACTGAGTTTGCCAGTTATGATAGAAACTCAGTTTTCAGAGCTTAACGCTACACCCACTATTGGGTATTGATCAAGTTAGTGGAGATGTCATAGTAAATAGGCATTACTGTGCACAATGGAGTTCATGGCTATATTGTGTCATGATTGACTACCGTAATGTTGTAGCTCCACTTTTATCTTTGGCGACTTTGGGGTTGGACTGGGTTCGACCTGGTGTATATGTTTGTTGCGTTATCGGACAGTCAATTCTCTTTTGGTGAATCTTCATCCTAGACTCTAGTTGGAACCATTTGATAGATGTGTAAACCTTATCAACTATACATTTGTTTCTATTCTTCCATTTGTTCCTATACATCTTGATTCTTGTGCTAGGCTTCATTGTGGCTGAGATTGCCCATATTTTTTAGAAGGGATAAGAACTCGTGGTGTGTGTGTTGGGTTGAGAGCACAAACATGTGATCGTTTTTAATTCTATATAGTATACCCACTATTGGATGCTGATGACTTAAGTGGGGATATCATAGTCTATACTACGCATGATTGATCTGATGTCTATATTCTTGTATATTTATTTTGGAGTAATCTGGTTTGCTGGGTTTGTGTTGGTATACATGGTATGGTGCGAAGGTCTAGGGAAAGCTTCTAAGCTTGAAATGATTTCATTTATGATCTTCCAATATGGAAGGTGGTGCTATAGTGAAGGATGTGATTGTATGTTCATTCTGGGGTAGTGAAATGTAATGCTTTCCCTGTCATGGGGAAAACATGATAGCCCTCTTGAGTCCAGCCAACTGTACATACTAATTGTTACTTATCATATGGTTGAACAAGTAGCAACAAACGGATCCAAATTTAAAAACTTTTTAAGTGTTGTTTTTTCTTATGTGTCTGTGTCTTTGTTCATTTTCTTGAGTTTATAAGTTTGAATTATTCTGAAGTTATGAACGTATCTATTAAAATCAGAGTTGATTAAAATCGTCAATTTATATACATCAGTCCTTTAAATTGTTCTAAATGATGTATTGCTTCTTTTACTCAGTTTTTCATTTTTTATTTTTGAACGCGGTCTCATAGAAAAGTCTAGGCAGGAGAGAGAGAGAGAGAGAGAGAGAGAGAGAGAGAGAGAGAGAGAGAGAGAGAGAGAGAGAGAGAGAGAGAGAGAGAGAGAGAGAGAGAGAGAGAGAGAGAGAGAGAGAGAGAGAGAGAGAGAGAGAGAGAGAGAGAGAGAGAGAGAGAGAATTATTCTGAAGTTATGAACGTATCTATTAAAATCAGAGTTGATTAAAATCGTCAATTTATATACATCAATCCTTTAAATTGTTCTAAATGATGTATTGCTTCTTTTACTCAGTTTTTCATTTTTTATTTTTGAACGCGGTCTCATAGAAAAGTCTAGGCAAGAGAGAGAGAGAGAGAGAGAGAGAGAGAGAGAGAGAGAGAGAGAGAGAGAGAGAGAGAGAGAGAGAGAGAGAGAGAGAGAGAGAGAGAGAGAGAGAGAGAGAGAGAGAGAGAGAGAGAGAGAGAGAGAGAGAGACAGAGAGAGACAGAGAGAGAGAGAGAGAGAGAGAGAGAGAGAGAGAGAGAGAGAGAGAGAGAGAGAGAGAGAGAGAGAGAGAGAGAGAGAGAGAGAGAGAGAGAGAGAGAGAGAGAGAGAGAGAGAGAGAGAGACTTTTTAACGTCTATTAGAGGCCAAAATCGGCCTATGAGACAAAACATATACATCAGTATGATCCAATCCACTGTGATCCAAAACGAAAATAAAGTGTGAGTACTGCAAACGGGTATAAAAGGAGGGATAGTAGCTGGCATCAAGGGTGTGGGGTGCTATGGGTATGCACTCTATATGCTCAATGGGTGAGATACAAGTATGATATGCATAGGGAGGGGAGGCTCGATGGTATCACAACCCCCTAAATGCTTGGAGTGGGTGTAGGATATAATGCATCGGTGGGTAAGGCATCATGGCGATCCTCAAAATGCTCTGGGCGTCCAAATCGATAGGGGTGTGCTGCTGACGTCTCTGTATCTCCATGTCATGGCGTGCGTGAATCGCCTGAATCTCTCTCAGATGTGGACGAGCTCTCCGGACAAGGGGTCTCGGTCGTCGACGCTTGCGTCTAAGCTCCTCTGCTCTGTGTAATGTGACACCCCGCATCGAGCTCGGCCCACGAGTGTATGTGGGTCTGAAAAAATCTGTAATATAAGTCTGAGGGGGGGGGGCAGGTGTATCTCCATCTGCTGCTGGAGGAGTGATGCGCGGCGGTGCTGGAGCTCTACTAGGAAACGACCTAGAGGGCGTTGGTCCTCTGTCCCCAATAAAGCCCTGATCTCTCTAAGCCCCCAGAAGAGCTGTGGGTAGCGGTCTCTGATGTCCTCATATGCCTGGCATCTACATGTGTAGTGCTCCTCGTCCTCCACCTCCTCTCTACATATCGTGAAGAGTCGCTCATCCCTGGGGGTATGTGTGGCTCTCCCAATCTCAATCTCGAGCTGGTGTGATGATACTCTGAGCTGCCCAATGGCCACTCTCTCAGCTGGTGCCATGTATGTATCCATGTATCGCGGTCTCTGAATGAAACCATCCGCTGTCACAGTCAGGAAGTGCTCTCTGTAGTGTTGCCTCTTTGTGGGAAGAGGCTCCCGTGGTGCTATCCATGTCTCCCTGACGTGTATCTGTAGTAGGTCCTGACGGATGATCCTATTCCTCTCCGAACGAGAGAGGGTAATGTGGGGGGAAGAGAGGTCATACTGAAAAGGGGGGAGATCCGTAATGCCCATGCCATGGTCTGCTAACCATCGGTAAGTCTGTGCATACCATACTCTCTCATGCCCTGTCTCTGCCAAGTGTCTAGAGCTCTCAAATGCAAGCCTGGTGAGTCGGCT
>CM035406.1:15934419-16146919 GCA_020310875.1 Ceratopteris richardii
ACATAATTATTGATTATTATTTCTAGTGTGTCTCTTTTTGTATTGGTTTTCTCTCTTGTTTGTAGTTTTCATGTCTTTTTTAAGTCCTATTTATTGTGTAGTCTCTTGCTTTTGTTAGTTGTTTTTTCTAATGTGTGTGTTTCTAATGTGTCTACATTGTATATCTATATCTATATGTATGTATGTATATATATATGTATATATATATATATATATATATATATATATATATATATAGATATATATATATATATATATATATATATATATATATATATATATATATATATATATTGAATTTTAACCACCCCACCCCCAACCCCTTTTTTTCTCTTTAAGAAAATAAGGTGGGGGATGTGTATAGTAGCGATGGATATATGAACTGAGAGATAGTATTCTAGGTAAAAACTACACTTTCTAGAAGAATGAAGTTTATGTTATCATTCTTGGGGTTTCATTTATCTATATCGGTCAAATTAGGTTTAAGTTTATGACCAAATTGAGTACTTGGATTATGAAGTAAGTCGATTAGAGTGGAAATATGAAATTTAACTTTGCATGATTATTCCACAAGTCTTAAGTAGTTTTGTCAAGGGCACGTGGTCGAGGGTTGATCTGGTCTGCAGACCAGAGCCCCTTGATGTATGGTTCGTTACGGTTCTTCCTGTTCCATGGGACTCTTGAAACAAAAGAAACTTGATCTTTGGTCGATAAATGTTTGATTTGAAGAGTTTCTTCTGTTTCAAGGCATCATAGGATGCCCTTTGAATTTATTAGAAAAAGTGTAAAATAGGCTGTAATTATGTCTTTAAGTTTTTTCGTTTATTTGCAAGTATGTTAATATGTATGCATATGTGCAGTTAGATGTTGGTACGCACTGTGCAGGTATGTGTTGCAAGCTGAAGTATGTGTATTTAAGCAAGTATATGCTTACGTTTGATTGCATATTTGTGTCTGTATATAAACTGTTTTATAATTTTATGTACCTTATGCAACTTACAAGGAAATAAAGTTGAATATTCGAACTGAAATGCACGGAATGCACTGAACTGAATGCATCGGACTACTGTGATGTGATGTAGTGGTAAGACCTTGGGCAGTTCGACTCAATGTCAAAGGTTCATGATCCACATATCAGCAGGACTCGAAACCTTTAATGTGGGAGATAAAGAGGTTTGCTTCGGTGTGTGGTATTCTGTTGAATTTCAATCTTTAAGGGAGAGTATATTGAAGATGGATCTTTCTTACCAAGGAGATGTTCTTGGTGAGAAAAAGTTTGATGTCATTTTTAAGTTGTGCATAAATAGATATCATGTTTCTTGAAGTTACTATCAATGTTCTTCTTTCTTCCGTCATAAACCGTTAAAGACCTATTGGATTATGTTTTTGGCTTCCAGATCTAAGATTTCTGGTGAATAGTATTTTAGGGGTATTTGCTGTGTGGTCAAAGCTTTATTCTCACAGCTTTGGAATCCATAGAAGGTTCTGAATGGTGATTTAAGATATAACAGGTCTTTGGTGACTAGCCAAATTTCTACAGTAGTGTCAAAATATGAGGTAGACATTGGAAAAAGCTTCTATGCCTCCCATCACGAGGCATATGGATACGTGCGTTAAAAAGGAGGAATAAGGTTCTAGGGATGTAATAACAAGATATATTGAATTGTGAGGGTGACAGTAGTTTTTGTTGTGTAGGTTTTTTAGAACAAGAGGGTAATAAATGTCTACCTGGATCTAGTGTGTGGTTAAATGCATTGGTATGACCTTGAACGTAGGATTATGAAACCTTTCAAAGGGTTAACCAGGAGGTTTACATTTTTTTGTGATGGTAGAATGTCTGTGGTTGATTTGGTAAGTCACTACCATATTATGCAACCTTGCAAAGGGTTAACCAAGAGGTTTATATTTTTTTGTGATGGTAGAATCTTCGTGGTTGATTTGGTAAGTTACTGCCATATGGAAATGAATTAGAGTGCTGTGAGATATTATATTGATTATTAGATCATTGTATTATGTAAGCTTCTCGATACTCATTGTAATCTCCTTTAAGGGATGATTATAAATGTTTTCTCGTCTGTTTTGGTTTCCATGAGTGGTTCTTCCCTTGGTGATCATTTTTTAATGAGCTCTGGAGTAATGGATCTGTTCATGCATTCTTCCACTGTGATATAATTTTATAGTAGTCTTATATATGGTTGTGACATTTGGTACATACAAATGGCCAGATAATACTTACACGGTTTTCCTGTGGCTTGCTTCTCTCAACAGAGAATCTTGAAATCAGAGATGGAATATGTTTCATGGGTTGCATTAGTATGCACAAGGAGCAAAGCTGGGTCTCGGTCACTTTTGGATCCTCTCTCTTTCTCTCTCTCTCTCTCTCTCTCTCCCCCCCCCCCCCCCCCCCCCCCCCCTTTCCTTCTCTTTTCCTTCCTCCGGCACACACCACCCCCCCCCCCCCCCCCCCCCCCCCCCCCCCCCCCCTCTCTCCCCACCAAAACTTACTTGCATTTTCATTCCCTTTTTTCCTTTTGAGTGTACAGGCAGGCATATCAAGTATGTAAAGAAACACTTTTGGATGCATGTGTGCATGTATGGATGCTTTGATGCATGTTTCTACATGCATGAATGAATCAAGCACATGGAGTCCTCGATAGGGGGAGGTCTTCACCAGCAGCAGTTCAGGCCAGCAGGTCTGGGTGGATCTTACTGTACCTTTCAATCCATCATCCTGTACATCTGTCCATCTTTGGCTGTCCCATGGGTACATCTGTGGGTCTGTTGTGCCATCTGTCTGCAGGAAATATTGGAGCAGGTGCGCAGACATGCAAACTAGTCTGCACGCGTTTGTGCTTCTTGCAGCCTTCATGTGCATGAATGCAGTCCCATGTGTATTCTTGGAGTCTCTGTATGTGCAGTATTTTTGTGTTTACGTATACATATAGCATGAATGCGTGCACTGTGTGCACATCCATATATGGGTAGATAATTGTGGAGTTGGCCCTACCATACATGCTTTGAAGGGTCAGCAAGCTACAAATATTAAATTACGGAGACAGGAAGACAGAATCCTTGGCAACATGTAATGACTTTCAAACTTGTAGCAGTGTCCATAATCCTGGGAGTTATTATTTGTTTAGAGAACTTGAACTTCTGTATTGCTGTTCATGAATAAAGATGTGCAAAAAAGCTGCGTTCTGTTTACTGTCATGTCTTATGTTGCTATCTTACCCATGATCTTGGTTAAGGCGTGTTTGATTAAGTATAACATGTTTTCTGGATTCCTGCTGGTATTTAATATAAACATTTATTGTTTCAGTGTGGATTTTCCAAGCATGATGACTATTTTTGGGTTTTTGTATCTAGTGGTTGGTGTCTAGTCTGGAGTCAATTGTCTGCCTTCTAGTAGGTGCATAGCTCTGGTGTTAAGAGTGATATATGTCTGCCGTTGTGTTTTCTGTCTCAATTGAATTATTGGACGTTCTGGTGGGTAAAATATGGCTGTTAATGTGATTCTTGCATTTAAGAAAATGCCATTGCACATGCTTGCAGTAGGTGTGTTGGTTTGTAGTGGTGTGCTTTTTGTTCCATTTGAGCTAGCAGCTTGTAGAGTTCTTTTCGCGTCCATAAACCATAACAAGGACCAGAGATTTATATTGATATTTAAGACGAGATTTAAAGGCTGAGATTTTTGATATAATCCTGACCAAAAAGTAAAAATCGAGGAATTTATCGGTGGAAGCTATATATAACACAGTGTGTACATGTTACTCATATATATCACATTAAAAAATATATCGAATATAGGGCGTTATCCTCCATAGGATCAAAATCATATAGTCAGCATACAAGCATCTGAAATGCATCCATTCCAAGGCCTTTCCGAAATCGGTATTATTAAAAGATAATCTGCTGCAGGGTGTTTATCATATGATTTTTTCCATATTTAGTTTTTATTGACTTATCCGTCATGTCGGAGGAACTTGCGAGAGAGTTATTCTTAGTTTTTATTTACTTAGCCTTCTTGTCTGGAGGAAATCGGGAGAGAATTATTCTCATGACTGGTCAACTCCTTTGCTGCTTGTTAGGCTTTAGAAATTTCAAAGCTACAATTTCCTTCAGACGTGACCACGTTGATTTATAATTGAATAATCTAAACATCACAGAGTTCTAAGGTACAGTTTTGTTTAGGTTCTCAAATTGAGGTAGAAACGAAGCCAGAAGAGCACATTAAGGTCAATACAAAGCATTTCGATGGAAGTGTTAGTTGATGATCTGCTGAAGAACTAAACTTAAACGTGATACTACCATGTTTGAAACCATTTTGTACGACATTATGTTGATCTGTACTACAACTTGGTTATTAATAGATCGTGAAATAGAAGTGTGGTGTTAGGCCTTTGGATCAAATCCTATGAGTCATCGTTCATAAAGCTGTTTCTCCTTGCAGTGTTCTGGATTACGACATTATTGTTTATTACAGAAAAGTACTTCCTGCAAAGTTGCAAGTAGAACATTATTGGTCAGTATGAAATAGTTATGTTTATTTGTCTTACTGTGTTTATTTGTCTTACTGTGTTACACCATAAACTCCGTATAAGCAGCATCTGCAATGGATGACGGATGAAGTGTGTGATGAATTGTTTTCTTCTTTATGAATCTATAAAGAAATAAGTCAAGCAAAAGTGGAAAATCTGATTGTAATCAACACCAGAGAAAAATAATACTAAGAAAAAGCAAAAGTTGTTTTTGTTTCATGAGTTGGTGAAGCTCCTTCCTTTTTAAAGATTTAAGTATATAATGTGGGCTTAATTTTCACTAGTGTTTTTTCACTTCTTTATGGACTTGATTTAGATGCTATACACAAGCCAACATTCGTGAATTTTCTAGTAAGTGAACCTCACAGCTTATGTGTGAGATAAGCAGGGTGCATTTTTCTGAAGAGTCGTGTGATGTGGACATGGATTAAGATTCCTACCGTTATATTGATAATGATCTTGTGCTCTGCCTGAAAAAAAGGTATCTCATGGTGTTGTACATTAAATAATACAATATTCTTCTAGAAGCCTCCCTAGCAGAGACAACCTACAATAACCTTGTAAAAGTCACAGCAAAGAGACCAAAGTGCTAGCTTACTGGTAAAAAATTATTTGAGGTTCATCTAATAATATGGACATTTGTCAAAAATTATCTGAGCTTGATCTAATAATATCGACATTAATAAATGTAAAGTTTCGACTTTGGTAGATTTCAGATCAACTTGGCTCAATTCTTGGAGCTTGAAATGGAAGAGATTAGTCTCGTTGCGAAATATCTTCAATTCTCTTTTTGCGTATGCCATGTAGCCTTTGAGGCCCGGTTGAGGACGTTGGAAAGAAATGAATTGCTTGGAAATAAGTTTGGAAAGTTGGTTATCTGCTTAGGTCCAAAGTTATTGTAGAATAAATTAGTGGAAAGGTCATGAAAAGGAATTCCCTTGTGTAGGTCAAAGGGGGAAGGCATCTTGGGGATAACATGCCTTGTATTAGTTGTAGATGATGAATTATCTTGAGGGATGAAGCTTGGACTGAAAGCAACTGTTTATGTAATAGTGTGAGTTTATGTAGTTGTCTCAGAGATAGTACATTCTCCCCAGCTTGTTATTTAGCTGTGATCCTTGAGAAGATTAAAGTACAAGAAAGCAAGTCATTTTGTAAAAAAGTCTGTCGGCTAGGTATCCTACAAGTGTTCCATAGTTTCAACTAAAGTTTTTGTTCAAGCTGGTAGCTGTCATTTTTTTCTTGGTGTTTGAAATTCAAATCTAGGAGAATGACCAATCATTGTGCTTAAAAGGTTAGAAGGTTGATTGTGGTCCTCTAGTTATTAATTGAAGTGAAGTGGGATAGTTAAACGTATTTGCTGGGTAATCTTGGATTTGTTGTATGATTGGAGTTGCTCGAAGCTAGGTTAGTCCTATAAATTCACCAAGTGTGAGGTCCAATGTTATCATGATTATGACATATTACTTTGGCTCCTTTCATATGAGAGGGTCATCTTAGTTCCATGGTTGTAGTGCTGTTTGATTATGTAAGAGACTGCAAGCAACTAGATTTACTGATGCATGCTCCAGAATTGAGTCTCTGCACTGTTAGATTTGTGTTACAGCTAGCCTATGGTCTGAGTTCCTAGGAGCTAGATTAGTTTTATTATTGCACAAGGTGTGAATTTAATTTTTATCAGGTCAGGTCAATGAAATGGATTGTTTTTCAAACGAGTAACTGAGATACCTCATCTATTTCTCAAGCTTCTGGATCTTGAGTGGGCCATATTGGTTCTATATACCTAGACAACATTGAACGTGTTCTATGAATACGATTTTTTTTGATGGTGGGCGTTTATTTGGAAACTTACTTTTATGAAGCAGCCATCAGTGCATGATGTTGGGAGTGATTGACAATTTTCTTTGAAGGTTTTGAAGGTTTTGGGGATTCATTGACAATTTTCTTTGAAGAAATTTTCACTGCCCTGAACTTGAAATTTTCAATGACCAAGATTAAGTGACCCAAATTTTCTCAATAGTTTTTATGTTGACGGTTTTGATTTGTAATAACACAGCTTGGTGAGCAGGTACTAGCCCTGAGTTTTAAGGTTTTGGGGAATCATTTACAATTTCCTTTGAAGAAGTTTTCACTGCCTTAAACTTGAATGTGATTAGTAAAACAGTGATCAAGATTGACCCAAATTTTCTCAATAGTGCTTATGTTATCGGTTTTGATTTGTAATAATGTAGCTTTGAGCAGGTAGTAGCCCTGAAGTGTGCCCTTGTATGTTTTATGTATAGTTTCTCATCATTCTTGGCATAATGTTATGCGGAATTGAGATTTCTGGTTTATAGCTGGTTTGGATATTTCAAGTGTGTGCACAATGTGATTTGAAAAAATGAAGAGACTGCACATTTCTATTGGAACATTCATTATGTATGTAGAAGTCCTTACATCTTTAATTTGTTTTTGAAGTAGCTTGGAGGCTTAATGTGCCTAAGTGAATTGATAATTTGGATGTTCTTAAACACAAGTTTTTCAAGGTAATGGGAATGATAGACTATTATGTGAACCTTAATGCTTGCTTTGAATTATGTGTATAATTGTACTTGTATTCAAAACTTTTGTTGGTTTTTTTTTCAAATTCTTTGGCTAGGCGAAGCTCACATTTATTGCTTTGACTTGCAGTTTTCTTCTCATGTCCCTAGTTATAGGTTTTGGCTTCTAGAAGGCAACATAATGCATGGTCTGATATTTGTTTGAAGGAGTTTTCATTAGAACGTTAAACTTTCAAGCTCTTCAATTTTTTGAGAGTCAGTGTATTTGCCTGGACGGAGGAGATCCTCGCAGTTTTCTTCTGTGTAGACTTGAAACAGTGCAAGCTTAGAATATGACAGTCAAGAAAGTAACACAGTGAAGGTTGATTATGATCTTATCCTTATCTTTGTGCTTATATCAAGTCATAATAAATGAGTTCTCATAAATCTCAAATGCTGAGATTACCGTGTATGATAGTGTTACTTTAAATATAATTGGTCATCAATGTCATTCAACATGGCCCCTATATGTATGTGAAATCTTGCTGAGAAAATTTGTGGAATACGCCCAAGCCATGTAGCATGCGCAAAGAGAAGTTGTCTTTGTAAATATTTTTGCCAATGAGACCTTTTCTCTCGGGCTTACTTTTGATGTATTCGTCCGAGTGTGTGAATGGACCTAATTAAGGGCATGTATGTAAGTGAAATTCTACTTTTTTAAAGAGGCAGTTGTCATCTTAAATTTGGAACTAATTTAGAGTGTGTCATGAGATGAGTTTTTTATTGCGTCCCCAGCTATTATTGCTGTTTCTTACATGAACTAGTGTAGGAAGTGGCTGAGTGCAAGTGAATGATTTGTGAACCTATTTGCCCATAATTTGTCATAGGAAGTTAGAACCTCATCGACACCTTCGAAGCAAACTTGCATTTGATCCTATGTAGACTCCTGAGCTAAGAGAAATGTCAATTTGTTTACTGTGCATGTGTAAGAGGTTGGGTGTGTTTGGTGCTTGTCATGCATCATTGATCGTTTTGTACAATGACAATCATGTCTGCACATGCTTCTATGTTCATGAATGGGTGTGTTCTCAATTTGACAATTCAGAGTGTTGTGTTTAGCCACCATTTGATCATACTTCTAAGTCGTGTGTCGTGAGATGAGTTTTCTACTTTTTCACCTATTCTTGCCATTACTTATGTGAACTTG
This sequence comes from Ceratopteris richardii, assembly GCA_020310875.1. NCBI lineage: Eukaryota > Viridiplantae > Streptophyta > Polypodiopsida > Polypodiales > Pteridaceae > Ceratopteris > Ceratopteris richardii. The sequence goes on from CM035406.1 coordinate 15,942,684, forward strand.
TGAATGATTCATGAACATGGTTTTTTGCGCATAATTTGTTGTAGGAAGGTATAATCTCATCGACACTTCGAATCAATCTTGTATTTGATTCTATCTATACTCTTGAGTTAAGAGAAATGTCCACTTGGTTTGTTGTGCATGTGTAACATTTCATGACTTAGTGTATAAGAAGTGGGTGTGCTTGTGCGGAAGCTCACTGCTTAACATGCATCCTTGATTATTTTGTACACTGCTCATAATGTGTGCACATGCTTCTATGTTCATGATCAGCTGTGCTCTCCGTTTGGCAATTTAGGTTGTTGTGTTTAAGCACGACTTGATCATACTTTGAAGATGCGTAATTTCTGTTAAGATAATTTATCATTGGGAGCACATGTTGATGCCATCATAGGAGATGAAGGCTTATGCCAAGTTCTATGTCAAATCCAATGTTCGAGGGATCGAATCCTAACCGATCATTGGTTCAGTATACTGTGGACCGAACCTGGACGGACCATTGTTTCCATGTAATGAAATGAAGCAATGCAGCCTTTGACCAAAATAGCGTGAAGCCATTCGATGATGGAAGAAGGCTCAAACCCTCTTAGGTATATAAAAGCATGAAGAACTTCTATGATGGTGGGGATGATATTTATGATCACATGGAAAATCTCAATCAAGCACTGAGATTTGAGCAAGCAGATGGATTCTTCACCCAGAATGAAGCATTTGGCTTGACGTTCAATAAAGCATTTCAAGCAATATGTGGATATGTGAGTAGAGATACATCCGTATAGGGTTAAACAATCTCTTTTGTGTCTAGGAGGTTTGATGAGTGGTGGTATTAGGATATTGGGTAGGTGCACGGCTAGAGTGAGTTTAAAATTTGGCAAATTATGTAAATTATCTTAGGTGCTTCCAATGATAGGGGACTATTGTTTCCTCTTCACACTCTATTAGTGGAAGAATTGGAAGACATGGTAGCTAAGAGATTGGAATGTAAATCAACACTCCATCCAAGCTGTATCCTCAACCCATGTGAGTATCTAATGATTAGGTGTATGTAGTGTGGAGGAGAGCATTCAACCTAGGTTTGTGTGGCTAAGAGATTGGGGTGTATACTGATACTCCAAGTTGTGTCCTCAATCCTTGAGGTTACCTAATGATTAGGTGTATGCAATGGGGAGGAGATCATTGAATTGAGGTTTGTGCAAGGGCTGGATCCTCTAACCCACCCCATATCATGTTTTGGAGGCCACAAGGATTAGGCTTGTATTGTTTTGAACAAAGATCACCAATGACACCATTGATCGAGAGATCAACCTAGTGACGTTTCAAGTTATCCCCAATATCAAGGACCCAATATCAAAAACCTCCTCTTACCTAGAGAACCTATGACCAACAAAAATACCCTCCACTTAACATGTCTTAGGACAACCACCACATCGTTTGAATGTGGTGCCAATTAAATACACAATCGAAAGATGTTGACAGCGAAGTAGTGCTCGTGATTCCACCTTCTATTGACTAAATTAATCAAGGCAATGATGCCTAATGCATTTAGTATTACGATCATGAGAATGTCCTTGTTAAGTGTGGAATCTCTTAAGAGCAACAATATTATGAATATGGGACTGAGTATGATAAATACCCAATCATATGGGACTGAGTATGCAAGTGTAATATCTATTGCACAACTAGGTTTCGCTCTTGTGCACCAAATTGATAGACCACCTGCATCAAGAGGGCCTTCTTAACATGGGAAGAGGGACCACTTCATTAGAGTGCCCCATGTTAAATCCACCGATTACAAAAACTGGAAAGGACAATGCTGATTGTGGTAATGACGATATCTCTCAATGTGATCAAAGGAATTGATTTTTGAGGAAGTGATATGGATAATGTGATGCAAGTTAGGTCATAATATTGTCCCACGCAAAGAGGAAAGAGACGAATGTTAGCCAAAGTGAAAGTTGCATAGAGTTCCAAGGGTTTAGTGCACATAAAGGTTCCTTATTAGTGAGAGTGGAATACTCAAGAGAATTGTTACGATCATCGAGGAGATGAAAAGTTGGAAGAGGGAAGATGTGAAGGGAAAAGGTTAGAGATGCAAGTGAACAAGGCAACACCAAGATTGAATTGATCAAGAAAAGTATATATAACCAAAGGAGAATACCTCTATATGTAACTAAAATGAAGTAGCAAGGAGTAAGAGAAGTGCATGAGAAGAGAGGCAAATGTAGGACCAAGAAGGATCAATTCTACTAGATCCTAGTGTAGGAGATTTAGAGTAAGAAATTGTTATCTTTAGTGTCTATGTGAAATTATAACTTACCATTGAACACTCTTATATGTGTGTTTTTTAATGAAGTAGTTAGTGGCTTGATGAGCCACGAACTCGATTGAGACCATCCATTTGCAAAACATGCATATAATGAACTTTTTATTCCCTTCATCAAGTTTTTGCATATTTTTTGTAGGTTAAGACAAATAGGTATAAAAGAGCATTGAGATGCCATCCAAAAAGATTTGTGCTATGAGAAGCTCAGAAGCTTCCGCTTACTAGGAGTAGATCAGTTTGGCCACACGAATAGGGACTTTTGCGAGTGCACAATGTTGTGGAAACCTTCAATGCACGTGAAGGCCTTCAGTGGGTTGGACATGAGCAACGAAGAGATCGAGGGGGAGACGCTTGCACATGCATGGGAGGCAATGCTCTATAAAAGATATATGTGTATGATCATAGAGGTAGGGTTACATGACCCCTTACATCCCCAAAAATCTTCCATTGAAGGGTCAATGTGACCATAAGTGGCAATACATATACAATGATGATGTAGGACGATATAATAATGTACAACAATAGCGCGGATCTCAACTCATATCAATTAGCCTACACCTACTACCACAAATTAAATGTATCCATGCACTTCAAATTGTTTTAGACTCGTATCAATTCAAGTCCAGCTCACATTTGACTGATGTAAGAACTAATGAAGTTCTTGCAAAACTCCCACTAGCTCTATGCATGTCTGAAACATTCAAGGATTAATAACTCCAAGTGTAGATGCCCCAATAGCAAGTGTGATGTTTAGAATTGAGCATACCAACTCATACATGAGACTTGTCAGAGAAGAAAACCGTGTTGACGTCTTCTCAAAAACCATGCATCTAGCATGTACATGAATCCATGTAAAGTAAGTGATCAAGACAAGATAATCAATAACAATAGAAGATTGAGTAGCCTATCAGAACTTATCATTGATCTAATGATATGCAATGATGTACATGCATACATGCAATGATCCTCATAATGATATGAGGATCCAAATGATCATGCAAAGTGCTCTCAATATGAGAATTCATATGATCAACTAAACCATGGTTTGTGAAAGCATCATGAGCATTCAAAGCATGCTCTACATGTGTATGCATCTAAGCATCTGAATCATGATATTGGTGTGCAACATGGAGGTCAATAGACCTATTTGTAGGTGGATGAAATGAGATATGATGAGTCTCATAATGGACATAAGAGTGAACTCCCATTGAGACGAGATTTTACATGAGTGCTTGCAGTGGATGACTATGCTCTTCTCTAATTGATTAACTGAAATTGAGCTTAAAGGCAATGAAGACACATAACGTATGTGTCTGAGTGTAGATGATGCTCCATAGGTAATATACGGCATACATATCTTGTACCTACAATATCATGTGCCGCACCATCAAGCATGTGCACACATCCACGACTCTAACTTAACAATTAACAAAATCACTTACGAACTGGAATAGGATGGAAAGTCACAAATGCATCAAGCAACCAAGCCATGTATGTGCTATCCAATGTGAGCAAGAGGAACCTTGAGGTGAGCCATATGAGAATGTGATATCATCATCGTTGGAATAAGCAACCACCATAGGCTCTCCTCAAACCATTACCTAATCTACATCACATGCATGTCTTTGATGTCATTGTCACATGTGCTTCAAGCAAGGTCATTGAGTATGGTCCTTTTGTCTATAATGCCAACATCTAAGATATTGATGCGATCTATGTTTCATGTGAGTTGTGACTCCCGCACATCTCATGCAGTCTCTACCATAATCCTCTACTCGTCTCCTCATGGATGAGAGATTCATATATAGAATCCATAAACCGTAATCGCATAGTGGAGTTGGGAAATACATCCATATCCATCCATATGTGGTCTGACATGTCATGAGACCTCTGTGCATTTTATGTCGATATATTTGTAACCTTCCACAAACCAATGTATGCTATAGTTTTCCATCTTAGAAAGTTTATGGCATCATTTCGAGAAGACATCATGTTGACAATCTTAAAGATTGACAATGTAACAAGAGACTAGAAACAATATTTTATCACCAGTAGGATCATAGTTGCATGTCCATATGCATAACTCATCATAAATGTCTTGGTAGAGAAGAAAACCATGTTGACGTCTTCTCAAAAACCATGCATCTAGCATGTACATGAATCCATGTAAAGTAAGTGATCAAGACGATAATCAATAACAATAGAAGATTGAGTAGCTTGTCAGAACTTATCATTGATCTAATGATATGCAATGATGTACATACATACATGCAATGATCCTCATAATGATATGAGGATCCAAATGATCATGCAAAGTGTGCTCAATATGAGCATTCATATGATCAACTAAACCATGGTCTGTGAAAGCATCATGAGCATTCAAAGCATGCTCTACATGTGTATGCATCTAAGCATCTGAATCATGATATTCGTGTGCAACATGGAGGTCAATAGACCTATTTGTAGGTAGATGAAATGAGATATGGAGTCTCATAATGGACATAAGAGTGAAGTCCCATTGAGACGAGATTTTACATGAGTGCTTGCAGTGGATGACTATGCTCTCCTCTAATTGATTAACTGAAATTGAGCTTAAAGGCAATGAAGACACAACGTATGTGTCTGAGTGTAGATGATGCTCCACTAGATAATATACGGCATACATATCTTGTACCTACAATATCATGTGCCGCACCATCAAGCACGTGCACACATCCACGACTCTAACTTGACAATTAACAAAACCTTTTACGAATTGGAATAGGATGGAAAGTCACAAATGCATCAAGCAACCAAGCCATGTATGTGCTATCCAATGTGAGCAAGAGGAACCTTGAGGTGAGCCATATGAGAATGTGATATCATCATCGTTGGCATAAGCAACCACCATAGGCTCTCCTCAAACCATTACCTAATCTACATCACATGCATGTCTTTGATGTCATTGTCGCATGTGCTTGAAGCAAGGTCATTGAGTATGGTCCTTTTGTCTATAATGCCAACATCTAAGATATTGATGCGATCTATGTTTCATGTGAGTTGTGACTCCCGCACATCTCATGCAGTCTCTACCATAATCCTCTACTCGTCTCCTCATGGATGAGAGATTCATATATAGAATCCATAAACCGTAATCGCATAGTGGAGTTGGGCTATACATCCATATGCATCCATGTGGTCTGACATGTCATGAGACCTCTGTGCATTTTATGTCGATATATTTGTAACCTTCCACAAACCAATGTATGCTATAGTTGATCTTTCCATCTTAGAAAGTTTATGGCATCATTTCGAGAAGACATCATGTTGACAATCCTAAAGATTGACAATGTAACAAGAGACTAGAAACAATATTTTATCACCAGTAGGATCATAGTTGCATGTCCATATGCATAACTCATCATAAATGTCTTGTCAGAGAAGAAAACCATGTTGACGTCTTCTAAAAACGCATGCATCTAGCATGTACATGAATCCATGTAAAGTGATCAAGACAAGATAATCAATAACAATAGAAGATTGAGTAGCCTGTCAGAACTTATCATTGATCTAAGGATATGCAATGATGTACATACATACATTCAATGATCCTCATAATGATATGAGGATCCAAATGATCATGCAAAGTGTGCTCAATATGAGCATTCATATGATCAACTAAACCATGGTCTATGAAAGCATAATGAGCATTCAAAGCATGCTCTACATGTGTATGTATCTAAGCATCTGAATCATGATATTCGTGTGCAACATGGAGGTCAATAGACCTATTTGTAGGTAGATGAAATGAGATATGATGAGTCTCATAATGGACATAAGAGTGAACTCCCATTGAGACGAGATTTTACATGAGTGCTTGCAGTGGATGACTATGCTCTCTTCTAATTGATTAACTGAAATTGAGCTTAAAGGCAATGAAGACACATAACGTATGTGTCTGAGTGTAGATGATGCTCCACTAGGTAATATACGGCATACATATTTTGTACCTACAATATCATGTGCCGCACCATCAAGCATGTGCACAAATCCACGACTCTAACTTGAAAATTAACAAAACCACTTACGAATTGGAATAGGATGGAAAGTCACAAATGCATCAAGCAACCAAGCCATGTATGTGCTATCCAATGTGAGCAAGAGGAACCTTGAGGTGAGCCATATGAGAATGTGATATCATCATCGTTGGCATAAGCAACCACCATAGGCTCTCCTCAAACCATTACCTAATCTACATCACATGCATGTCTTTGATGTCATTGTTACATGTGCTTGAAGCAAGGTCATTGAGTATGGTCCTTTTGTCTATAATGCCAACATCTAAGATATTGATGCGATCTATGTTTCATGTGAGTTGTGACTCCCGCACATCTCATGCAGTCTCTACCATAATCCTCTACTCGTCTCCTCATGGATGAGAGATTCATATATAGAATCCATAAACCGTAATCGCATAGTGGAGTTGGGAAATACATCCATATCCATTCATATGTGGTCTGACATGTCATGAGACCTCTGTGCATTTTATGTCGATATATTTGTAACCTTCCACAAACCAATGTATGCTATAGTTGATCTTTCCATCTTAGAAAGTTTATGGCATCATTTCGAGAAGACATCATGTTGACAATCTTAAAGATTGACAATGTAACAAGAGACTAAAAACAATATTTTATCACCAGTAGGATCATAGTTGCATGTCCATATGCATAACTCATCATAAATGTCTTGGTAGAGAAGAAAACCATGTTGACGTCTTCTCAAAAACCATGCATCTAGCATGTACATGAATCCATGTAAAGTAAGTGATCAAGACAAGATAATCAATAACAATAGAAGATTGAGTAGCCTGTCAGAACTTATCACTGGTCTAATGATATGCAATGATGTACATACATACATGCAATGATCCTCATAATGATATGAGGATCCAAATGATCATGCCAAGTGTGCTCAATATGAGCATTCATATGATCAACTAAACCATGGTCTGTGAAAGCATCATGAGCATTCAAAGCATGCTCTACATGTGTATGCATCTAAGCATCTGAATCATGATATTCGTGTGCAACATGGAGGTCAATAGACCTATTTGTAGGTAGATGAAATGAGATATGATGAGTCTCATAATGGACATAAGAGTGAAGTCCCATTGAGACGAGATTTTACATGAGTGCTTGCAGTGGATGACTATGCTCTCCTCTAATTGATTAACTGAAATTGAGCTTAAAGGCAATGAAGACACATAATGTATGTGTCTGAGTGTAGATGATGCTCCACTAGGTAATATACGACATACATATCTTGTACCTACAATATCATGTGCCGCACCATCAAGCATGTGCACACATCCATGACTCTAACTTGAGAATTAACAAAACCACTTACGAATTGGAATAGGATGGAAAGTCACAAATGCATCAAGCAACCAAGCCATGTATGTGCTATCCAATGTGAGCAAGAGGAACCTTGAGGTGAGCAATATGAGAATGTGATATCATCATCGTTGGCATAAGCAACCACCATAGGCTCTCCTCAAACCATTACCTAATCTACATCACATGCATGTCTTTGATGTCATTGTCGCATGTGCTTGAAGCAAGGTCATTGAGTATGGTCCTTTTGTCTACAATGCCAACATCTAAGATATTGATGCAATCTATGTTTCATGTGAGTTGTGACTCCCGCACATCTCATGCAGTCTCTACCATAATCCTCTACTCGTCTCCTCATGGATGAGAGATTCATATATAGAATCCATAAACCGTAATCGCATAGTGGAGTTGGGCAATACATCCATATCCATCCATATGTGGTGTGACATGTCATGAGACCTCTGTGCATTTTATGTCGATATATTTGTAACCTTCCACAAACCAATGTATGCTATAGTTGATCTTTCCATCTTAGAAAGTTTATGGCATCATTTCGAGAAGACATCATGTTGACAATCTTAAAGATTGACAATGTAACAAGAGACTAAAAACAATATTTTATCACCAGTAGGATCATCGTTGCATGTCCATATGCATAATTCATCATAAATGTCTTGGTAGAGAAGAAAACCATGTTGACGTCTTCTCAAAAACCATGCATCTAGCATGTTCATGAATCCATGTAAAGTAAGTGATCAAGACAAGATAATCAATAACAATAGAAGATCGAGTAGCCTGTCAAAGGTAAAGATTAGCATGTTGATAGGCATTTTTATGTGAAGATAGAGAAAATAAATGCTATTTTTGATGATATTGATGTGTCGACACTTGTAGTACAATGCCTAGTAGGGCTCTTATGGCTGATTTCCTTTCACACATGGTTGCTAGATGTTGGCACTTGTTGTCATATGACACTACATAGAGTGGTTCTCTAGTTATGCAACAATGTCTCTAAGTACAATGAGGGGTGGTGATTCTTACTAGCTTTATGTGATATGAATTGTAGATGTAGTTGTGCAAATTGTTGATGGTTCACAATTTACCATGTGAAGTGTCTGCCACGTGCTCAACTTTCATGTACTTTAATGTCAATTGATCAGCTTGCTGACCTTGACTAAAAAGAGACTTTCTATGCGCATTCCTTTCATATTTCAAAGGGAAATATGTTTATTGCTAAAGGAAAAGGTGGCTCACTTCATCCATAGTTTGCATCTAAAAGAGAAGACTTGTTAGTTGTCAGTAAATAAGCTATGACTTATATATGGCATGGATGTTTAGGCACATATGTTGTAGTAGAATAGAAAGTCTTTCTCATTTTGGTTACTACTTGTGTTGCCTTTCTTTGATTTTTCTTATTTTAAGCATTTTCAAGATGAAAAGCAAACTAGGAATGTCATAGAACACACACTGACCCTTCAATTCATCCATTAACTCTTATTCATACCGAGGTGTGAAGTCTTATGCCTGCAATGTCATTAGGAGGTGCTCTTTACTTGTCACTTTCATAGATGATGCTACTAGAAAAGTCTAGGATTATCCTATCAAGTGTAAGTATGAGGTGTCTCCTTCCCTTAGAAAGTGGCTTTCTTAGTAGAAATAGAGAATCGAACTAAGCTCAAGGCTTTACATTTAGCTAATGGTGGTGAGTACCTCACATGAATTCAATCATTTTCTTTAGTTTAGAGCAATAGAAAGAGAGATTACAAGTCCTTATATCCTAGTTCAGAATGATCTCGTTGAAAGTATGAATATAACTATTGAAGACATAGTGGTTTCTATGTTGCATAATGCAAATTTTTCAGAAGGCTTTTGGGCAAGTGGTGTTGACATGCAATTTGTGCGATTAATCTTTCACCTAATATTGCGAAAGGCTTGAAAGTGATGGAAGAGTGTTTGGTTGTGAGACTTATCTCAATGTTTCAAAGAATTTGAGATAATACTTTGACCTTAAACAAAAAATGCAAGTTTCTTGGATATGGAAGAGATAGTAAATTTTGTTATTGTCTATGGGATCTTGAGACACATTCAATAATTAGTAGTGATGTCATTTTCAATGAAATGAAGATGCATAAACAATCAATCAAAGAGGTTGAAGTGAGAAAGTCATGTTTGAGGATGTTCGTCCTTTCGCTAGTATGCATAAGTATTTGAAAGAATAGGTTGTTCATGAAAATGTTGAAAAACAGTTTGCTAGTGCTTGTGATCAACAACCATTGAGACGGTCTTCACGTGTCTCACATCCTTTGGATAGATTTTTTCAAGGATTAGATATTGTCATATTGAAGGATGCTAACAAGCTTTCTTGTTATATAGATGATTGTGTTAAGTAGGAGCATGCCATGAAGAGGGAACATAAAAATGGTACTTGGGAATCGATATCTTTGCCAAAGGGTACATGCAAATGGGTCTATAATTCACATCAGATGGTGATTCTCCAAAGCATAAAGCAAGCTTGGTTGCAAAAGGTTTTAAGTAACAACAAGGAGATGATTTTGAGGAAATCTTCTCACCTATGGTCAAGATGGTGAGAATACATATGTTCCTTGGATTGGTTGCAAAAGAGAACTTAGAGCTAGTCCAAATGGATTTGAAGACTGCCTGCTTGCATGGAGATCTTACAAATGAGATCTATATGGAACAACTAGAGGGTTTTGTTCCTAGAAAAGAAAATCTAGTGTGTAAGCTCAAGAAGTGCTTGCATTGAGTAATGCAGTCACCTAGACCGTGGTATAAACAAGTTTGATGGATTTGTGAAGTCCCAAGTCTATCTTAGAAGCAATGAGGATTACTGTCTCTACCCTAAGAGATGTTCAAATGGAAGGTTGATATGCTTGATACTTTATGATTATGTGGAGGATATGTTGATTGCCAGGAAGTCCTCAAAGGACTTGTCTCTCTTGAAGACAAAGTTGAGTCAACATTTTGACATGAAAGATTTGGAGATGCTAGATATATTATTTGCATGCGGATTATGCATAAGGAGTTAGAGATGCATATTCTTGTCTCAAGGTGAGCACCTAATTAAAGGAATTCATATATTCAATATGGAAGGTGGAAACGCATTGAGTACATCGTGCTTACATATGTGAAGCTGAGCAAGGACAATTTTCCTGAATTTGATGAGGAGAAGGGACTCATGACCCAAATTCGTGAGACATTGCAATTGAAGTGGGAGTTGTGAGCATATATATGCCAAATCTTGGAAGGACGCATTGATAAGTAGTCAAAATGATTTTGAGATATCTGGATAGCAACAAGGATGTGTGTATGCTTGGGAAAGGTGATGCCACCATTATTGGATACATAGATCGACCATGCTGTTCTATAGCCAATCAAATGTCTACTTCGTTGTATGTTTTATTACTTCATCTATGACGCCATTTCTTGGAGATCTGACCTTCACGAATGTACAATTGTTTCTAGTACAGGAGTAGAGTATGTTGTAGCCAACGAGGCATGTAAGGAAGCATTATGTATTTCTAGATTGGCATGTGAAATGGGCATACCTTAGCATGTATCTCTTCCACTTAGTGACTGTCAGAGTGCTATTGCATTGGCTAAGAATTTGATCAATCATGCAAAGATGAAGCACATTGGTGTGGTGATATCACTTTATTCCAGATTGCCTATACGCTAAGCCCATTTTACTTGAGAAAGTTCATACTCAAGAAAATACAGTAAATCCTTTCATAAAAGCCTACCACATGATATCTTTAGACATTGTTGTCACTTGATGGGGATCATTTGATGTAACATGCCCATTAGGTGGGAGGTATATATTCATATATTCATAGTTAGATATTCTGTTTCATTCTTTATTTTTCTCTCTTTTTCCATATTAGCCATATTGGCCTTTAGTGGGAGATTGGTACCGATTGTTACTGTTAGTATCTATATGAAAGGCTAAATGGCTTCTAGACACTTGTGTATGTATGTTGTACGTGGTTAGCTAAGAATTGTATTAAGACTACCCGTTTTTGAAAGATTCATGTAGCAAACTCCTACTCTTTGTTCTCTAATTTTACCATCATTTTTTGTAGGCTTCCACAAACATGTACAGAGGAGCATTGCACCACCATTCAAAAAGATAAGGTTCACTATAAGGAGTTGGGAAGCTAAGCTAATCAGAGATCATAAGTATGAAACAAGATATCATGATTACAAGGATACCATTGAGGGAGATGAACTATGTCCATGTGAATTTCGAATTTCCTGTAAGTTTGGTAAGAGGTGTCACTATCTTGGAGTAATCTCTGATGAATATCCTGTAAAAAACTGGCAAATCCTAGAAATCACTGTACATCTTGAACACACGAAGGTAGTTGCCAATCAAGGATTGTCTGGATCTTCTTAGGGTCCATAAAGATTCCTTTCTTTGATACAATGTATCCTAAAAAATCCACTTTTGTTTGATGGAAAAAAATCTTCAATTTTGCATATAAATTTTTTTCTCTTAGTTTCTCTAGGACTATCTTTAGATGATATTCATGATCCTCTAGATTTTTGGAGAATATCAGAATGTCATCGAGATAAATTACCACTAAGTCATCTAAATTCTCTCGAAAGATATCATTCATCATATGTTGAAAGACAACTAAAGCATTTGTGAGACTTAATGTCATAGCTACGTATTCAAAATGTCAAGAACCTTGCTTTTTCGAGGCATTCCAAGAGCTCTATTAAAAGTGGTAGAGGGTATCTATTCTTTATTGTGAATTTATTCAGCCCACGATAGTCTGTGCACATTTGGAGAGTGACGTCCTTCTTTAGAAATAGGACAGGGGCTCTTGCATGAGACTTACAATGTTTGATATGTTGACGACATGATCGCTCCTACTTCATTCACATTTGTATCTGCATGAGTGCATCTCCATTTTGTATCTAGGAGGCACTCCATTTCTAGTCTATTTCCATTTTATATTGTATTTCCTTTATGTTTGGGTACCTTGCCATGTTCTTCTACCAGTTGTATTCATTCTCCTTTCAGGAGACTTATCCCACATATGATGTACTTTTGAGAGCCCCTCCCAAATCTATATAAGGAGGGCCTCTCCCCTCATTTGTACTTGGTTAGAAGCTTGAGGAGCCTACTCCATGCTCTTGGCAAGCTCATTTCTAATCCAAATGAGTTTACCCATTTCATGGTCTACTCATTTTGTGTCTCACACATTCTTTGTTTTGTGAGAGTACTTTATTTTTCATTTTGCTTCTGCATGCGTACTCTCTACATGGTATCAGAGCACTAGGAGGAGGTCTTGGTGGTGCATTTGGCGGTGATTTTGGTGGTGGTGGTGCTTGAGTTTGGTGGTGTTGCTTTCCATTCATTTTGGAGAAGCATTTTGCCATCACTTTGCTCTTTGAGGCTTCATTTCGCGTATTTTCCCACCCTCCCACCCATTTTCTTCATCGATTTGTTCACCTTTTACCCTCATTTTCCCTCCCCCCACCCGTGCATTTGGTGGTCTTTCGTGCTCATTTCTTGGTTCATTATTGTCACGTTTTGTGGAGACTCTACACCGTGTTGTCATGCGATATAGCATAAGCTGCAAGGTCTATGTTAAATGAAAAGCATTTACCTAATTACTTATGGGCTGAGGCTGTATCTACAGCCACTTACTTGATTAACAGGTTGACTTCAAAATCCCTCGATGGGATGACTCCATATGAGGCTTGGAATGGAAGAAGACCAAGCTTAGATCATTGTAAAATTTTTGGATGTATTGCTTTTGCTCATGTTCCTTCACAGGTTAGAGGCAAGATGGATCCAAAGGAAGAAATGTGTGTATTTATTGGATATGACAACAATCAAAAGGGCTACAGGTTATACAACCCTACCAACAAAGGATTCTTGGTAAGCAAAGATGTAGTTTTTGATGAGAACAATTCATGGTATGAAGATTCATGCAGGAAGGTCAATTTACCATATAATCTTGAAGTTGTCTCAACTATGCCACATTGACAAGAGTAGATATATGTTACAGTGTGAGTGTGCTAAGTCAATTTATGCACACACCAAGGAAACCACATATGGATGCTTCCAAAAGGATTCTCAAGTATCTCAAAGGAACCATAAATGAAGGACTTTATTATCCTTATGTATCTGATTTAGGTTTGAAGCTATTTTCTGATGCAGATTGGGCTGGCTCCAAGGAAGATAGAAGGAGCACTTCAGGTTATCTTACCTTTGCAAGTTCAAAGCTTATTTCATGGTCATCCAAGAAGCAACCCACAGTGCTCTCTCTTCTATTGAAGCTGAATATAGAGGTCTTGCCATAGCTACACAAGAAGCTATGTGGATGAAGACATTATTCAAAGATCTTGGATTGGAGTTTAGAACTCCAACTATTTTTGGTGACAATATGAGTTCTATTCATTTGGCTGCTAATCCTATTTTTCATGCAAGGACTAAACGTATTGAAGTTCATTATCACTATGTACGAGAAAAGGTTCTAAGCAAAGAGATTCAAATATCATATGTGTCCACTCATCAACAATGTGCAGATATTCTAACCAAAGCATTGGATGGTACAAAGCTTTGCAAATTCAAGGCTATGATTGGTTTGCAGGTAATCTTGGAAGATTGAAGACCTCAAGCATACTTGGCTTGAGGGGGAGCTGTTGGAGCAAGTCTATGACAAGCCTAAGTATTGGCTTGAGTCCCACAAAGTCATAAAAGAAGCTTCAAAATGAAGACTATGTAAAGTTCACTTGTGAACTACCTCTTGTAATTTTTTGGAGAGTTTACTTAATGTAAAAGTAAGAGAATCTTAAGTGGTTGAGTCCACATGATCAAAAGGGAAAGAGGAGCCACAAATTTGTGATTTGTGGTAGGTAGAGAATCAAATCAATCATTGATTGATTAGAGAGTGACTGAGGGAAGTTAGCCTCCCAAACTCAACTATAAATAGATGGTAGTTTTACTCGTGGTTAGAGAGACCTATGTGAAGACCTCTAAGAGCTGAGCTTTATGCCATATCAAGGTGTGATTACAAGGCACACATATGTATCAGTAAGTCATTGTATTGTACAAGCAATATACTTTCATTTTCATGATTATTTGAGTTCATCTTTCCATGTTCTTGTGAAGTGTACTACTCACTGCCATTACTCTCAGTTTTTCTTAGTCAGCTTGCAGAGATGTTTTCTCTGAGCGTGGTGCATCATTTTCAGTGATTTAACTTGGTAAAGTTAGCCCTATAAGTCTACTATATGCTCACAAATTTTCATGTCATTTGGATGTTGCAATCTTCAGTTATGTTCAGTTGAATTCAACAGTGTCTGTGCATTTTCACTTCTCTGTCTGGTACCTGACTTTTTCACTCATCTTGTCAGAGGTGTTTCTCAGTGGTTACTTATCCAAATTCACTGATTTAAAGCTTGTTGGATTCAACTTACTGTCTAGTATAACCATACAAATTTTCATAATCATTGGATTCCTACATTTTGCGTTATGTGGATTTTTCTTCTCACTGGTCTCAAACTGTAGCAGCCCATGAAAATCGGGATGATGTCATCAGTTGTTAAAACTCATTCTCAGTGTGTCGTTCATTATTTTTGATGAGATTACTCTTGAAAGTTATCTCTTTAAGTTACCTAGACTTCCCCAAGAGGAATTAAGCTAATTGCTGCTGTGCTCAGAGAATTATGTAAAACACTGGACAGGTGTATGAACCAAGAATAGCAAGTTTTCACCTCTGAGCTAACTCCAACTTATCTGTTTTGATCTATGTTTTTAAGAGTGATCTTCCAAGGTACATAGGGTGTCTAATACATCCATTGGCAAGCTAAAAGGGCCCACCATATACTCCTGGAGTTCATTTGGCTGGTGTAGATCAAGGATTTTGCAACACCTCTTCATCTTCAAGCACATACCTATCCATCTCTTCAGAGGTTACACATCGGCTATGGAAAGGGATTGCGGTCTCACCTTAATGGGATCATAATTATTTTCCATACTAATGTGCTAATATTTTGTAGCAGATCTTTTCCATTAGCACGACAATCATCATGCAAACCGAAGAAGGACCATCAGAAGCAGGCCCTAGCGCAACTGTAGCACCTATCGGTGTTTTACTCGCAGAGTCCCATCCGACGGCTCCACCGCCAGAATTCCAAGGATTCCCAGGACGCATGCCTATCGACGACCCTCCTCGAGGCTATCCTGAGAAGATTCATCGCAATTCTCATTGGTTTCAAGGGCTGGCAGGACCATTGGCGGATGCTGAGTTTATATTTGAGGCTAATTTGACCTTTGATGACCGTACATGGGGAACATATCAGTTCTTCTCAAGAGAGTTCGAAGGGCTACAGAACACACAAAGACTTAACACATGTTTGGGCAAGAGCCGGCTTCATAGAGTATTTTAGTGACCCTTTGCCTAAACCTGACCTCTATAGATGCTATTATTTAATCACCACTTTGATAGCTTCAGAGAACAAGGATCTGTCAGGAACTTTTATTTTGCCATCTTTAGTGAACGATCCACCATATAAAAGATTTTATCTTTCTAAAGATCTGATTCGAGCTGCCATCAAGATTCATGGAACCCACACGCCCACAGAGCGAGAAAGGTTAGTTCCTGACCCTATGAAACGTGGGGACGTCACTAAGTGGAAGGAGATTTCAGCGATCATAATTGAGCTTTCAAAACCACTACGGATATGTATGCAGCATTTTGCTTTCCCCGCTCAGGACAGATTCACAATGCCTCACAAACGAATATGGTTCGGTTTGTATTTATCATGTATGGGACCCAGACATTTGATCTAGCTAGCTCGATCATTGATCAGATGTATTTAGCACAACACAGTTCGCAATGCGACGCTTACACGGAACATGGGCTTACTCAGAAGACACCTAGCAGCAGCAAAGGACGAAAACCAGCGGCTACAGGATAGTTCGCAATGCGACGCTTACACGGAACATGGGCTTACTCAGAAGACATCTAGCAGTAGCAAAGGAAGAAAACCAGCGGCTACAAGAGCAGAACAGAGAAAATTTAGAAGCTGCTCTCGATCACCCAGACCAACCATTAAGTCCTAGCCAGTTCAAAGCAGTGCCCTCCAAATCAATGAAAATGTTGCTCGATGATCACATCAGATTGCTCGATGAATACGATCGAATGAACGAAGAATATCAAAAGCTGAAAGAAGATCATAAGCTACTCAAGCTCAGAGCACCTGCAACACAAGGACTACCAGCAACACAAGGATTACCAGCTCCTGCGGACCCATCTCCCGACATCCTAGAGGAACTCAACGCATTACGGGCCCAGGTATCAACTCTTGAATCAAGGATAGCTATATACGAAGCACCACCAAGGCCGGATTCCCCACCAGAGCTCCCAACCGATGAAGAAAATGTAACCATTCGGGTGGAGGAAACCTTTGAAGAAGCCTACGAACCACAACCCATCCCAGGCGGACGAGTCACGGCTGAAGGCCAGATGACTTATGAACTTCCAACCCCCGCATGGATGAAGACAGTTGAAGAGCTTGGAACCATCCACTCAGCACGAGTAGAGGCGCAGCTGCACGCAATGGCAATGATTGAGGAAAGAATTTTACAGTCGCCCTACTTCGCTCACTTGGCCCCTCGCAGATACATATCAGGGCATGAGCTACAGTACAAACCGTATTTTATGCTAATGGCCGAGTATCAATTGGCCATAGAGAAAGAAATAGGCAAGAAACCATCTCACGCTACTCAGTTTGAGCCTGATGATTTACCACTGGATGCGCAGCAAGGCGAGATTTATCAACCAGAGTGGCATAAAGATCTTTTACAAGAATATCCTGAGATGATGAGTACTTGGGTAAAGGCACCACTACATTTGAAATACAACCCATGTTGGGGACCAGTGCCACGTCGCCGCTCCTGGACAGCATTTGCTATTAAAGTACAGAACAACAAGCAGTGCCAAGATTGGTTAAATTACCCATATTTCAAGCCACCCATAGAACTACCGACAGTGGGATACATGATGGCCACGATTCGTCACTGGCTCCCTCGCTTGAAACACATGGACGATATAGCAGCGCACATGACTGTCAAAATCTTTGACATGATGCAAATGGTTTTCAAAGTCTTCAGACGCATCAAGGCACCCCATGTAAACACCCCGGGCTTCGTGAGTACAACGCCATCGCTACGGGTGTGTTATGCCTGGCATTGCAGAATTAAATATTTACCGGCGTGCTACAAGCAGACTTTCGAAGAGATGTTCACAACCGGATTCTGGGAATACCATTCAGAAGTGTTCATCAGCAGGCCTACACACCTCTTGCACTTATTCACCTGTGAATAGATGGTATATTCCACACATTATCGACTCCCACCACCCGATGAACCGCAACCAATTGATTGGGAGAAACTCGAGGCAGATTTGGTCCGAGGCATTCGGATATCAGAACACACCCTCGCTCAAGACCTCCTACAGAACTACATTCGACAGACCCTATGAAACGTGGGGACATCACTAAGTGGGAGGAGATTTCAGCGATCACACCTGAGCTTTCAAAACCACTACGGATATGTATGCAGCATTTTGCTTTCCCTGCTGAGGACAAATTCACAATGCCTCACAAACGAATATGGTTTGGTTTGTATTTATTATGTATGGGACCCCAGACAGTTGATCTAGCTAGCTGGATCATTGATCAGATGTATTTAGCACAACACAGATGGGAAAGAAAGAAGGTCATCAATGGATGTTGCGCCCTCACGCGCATTGTATATATGTGTTTGGCCTACGATTTACCTATCGAGCGAGCAATGACAAGCGGAGGGCTGAAGGCATTCAAAGGGACATCGAAGAAAGCTAGGAAGCCTAGCAGAGGATGAGCAAGAAAGTGAATGAGAGGAACCATCCCCTGCCTTCAGGTGCCAGAATCACCGTCCCCGCAACCCTCTGCGGAACAGTCTCCAACGGAAGCCCCTGTTCAACCCATTCGCATAAGGTTATCGAGACCAGTTACAACGGAGGGCACTACCAGCACAGTTGCTCCTCAAGCAGCCACAGTTCCAAGACCTACCAGCACTATAGCAGAAGTTCCCACCACTATTGGTGCGGAAGCTTTCTCTTTTCCGATACCCCATTTAGAAGCAGAACAAATAGACACCACATTTGGTTTTGAGATGCAGGATGTATTTTCAAATGAATTTCAGTTTTCAGAAGGCCAGATCTTCTCTCAGGAATATGAAAGGCCCAGCTACCCTACCACACCGCAAGATCAACCACAAGGATAAATAGTGTCTAGCTCTGAAGAGGAAAGAACAGAGACCGACGAAGATGAAGGCGATGATGAAGCCAATCAAGGAACTCATGAATCCCAAGAACATGTGCAAATAGATGAACAAGGACAACAAACGGACACCCAAGGTGACACGAGCACACACGAAGAAGAAACCTTCGAAGCAACAGCTTATACACTGGCCATCAAAAAGTTATACCGTACTATGGAAAAGGTTTGGGCGCGCAAGAAGTTGACTGACGAAGAGAGCCAAACCCTCATAGAACAAGAGCTTTTCTCGGGCGGGTTCGAAGAAGTATACATTAGAGGTTTCAGAGAGCTTGTCAAATCAGTTGGACCCACTGAAGCCTTAAGATATTTGCAGAGAAAACCGCTACCGCAGTATGATCCTCGTAGAATCCGTCTACTAACCAAACCTGGTGAATATATTTGGGTACCCACCGGCGGTCAGTCTTCAGAACAGGCCAGGGAAGCACGTCTTGTCCCTGAAGGCTCTTTGGCAGAAGAAGACGTCCTCGTAGATTCCCCACCCCGTGCTCCTACTGTACATACCTCCACAGTTACCGAAGTACTTGTCACCCCAAATACTCCTCCTTCACCTCCCATCCATCCAGCCTCCCCTATTCACCCCCCTTCTCCCAGAACAACATCCTCTTTCTCCGGTGGAGTAGTAGAAGTCGTCCTTACGCCCATTCATCCCACAATTCCCGCACCCACTCAATCTAGTCTACCCCCTAACACATCCACCTTTCTATCCAACCCATTTCTCCATCCATCTTTTCCATCCTTCCCCACACCTCCAAGACCCCTTTTCCCATTCCCACCTCCATTAACCTTCTCCCCAGTCTCACCTCCCCAACCCACCGTAACCCCTCTTTCCCCTTTCCACCAAGCCGTCCAAGACAACCCCTCTGTAAATTACTCCTCAACCTTGGTAAATCCTGTATTTACACCCACACACTTACCCACGATCACACCACTATTCACAGTCACCGCACTCGACACCACATCCAGCGATATGGATATATCACCACCCACCGCACCACCACTCACTTCATTCGCGGCACAACCATACATAAGCACACCACAATTTTCCACAATCACCACAACATCCACTTTCCCACCCCCTTTTCCCTTACCCCTTGCATCAACACCCACTCACACTGCAACTGCATCTACACTTAGCACATCACTAATCTTATCACCCACCATCGATGCTGCATTTCAACAGATGTTTACATGTATGACTCAAGTGCGCAATGAGTTTACATCTCTAGGAATGAATTATCCAGCACTGCAAAAGACAACGAATGATCTACAATCGCAGCTTAACTCATTGTCTATTGAGAATGCCTCACTGAACACCCGATATCAAGAACTACGCGAGGCTTATCACAAGCTAGAACTAGAAAGTGAAGAGAAAGCCAAAGAGGCCACTACTGATCTTGACAATTTGTTAAGGGCCCAGACAGTTCGCAATGCGACGCTTACACGGAACATGGGCTTACTCAGAAGACACCTAGCAGCAGCAAAGGAAGAAAACCAGCGGCTACAAGAGCAGAACAGAGAAAATTTAGAAGCTGCTCTCGATCACCCAGACCAACCATTAAGTCCTAGCCAGTTCAAAGCAGTGCCCTCCGAATCAATGAAAATGTTGCTCGATGATCACATCAGATTGCTCGATGAATACGATCGAATGAACGAAGAATATCAAAAGCTGAAAGAAGATCATAAGCTACTCAAGCTCAGAGCACCTGCAACACAAGGACTACCAGCAACACAAGGATTACCAGCTCCTGCGGACCCATCTCCCGACATCCTAGAGGAACTCAACGCATTACGGGCCCAGGTATCAACTCTTGAATCAATGATAGCTATATACGAAGCACCACCAAGGCCGGATTCCCCACTAGAGCTCCCAGCCGATGAAGAAAATGTAACCATTCCGGTGGAGGAAACCTTTGAAGAAGCCTACGAACCACAACCCATCCCAGGCGGACGAGTCACGGCTGAAGGCCAGATGACTTATGAACTTCCAACCCCCGCATGGATGAAGACAGTTGAAGAGCTTGGAACCACCCACTCAGCACGAGTAGAGGCACAGCTACACACAATGGCAATGATTGAGGAAAGAATTTTACAGTCGCCCTACTTTGCTCACTTGGCCCCTCGCAGATACATATCAGGGCATGAGCTATAGTACAAACCGTATTTTATGCTAATGGCCGAGTATCAATTGGCCATAGAGAAAGAAATAGGCAAGAAACCATCTCACGCTACTCAGTTTGAGCCTGATGATTTACCACTGGATGCGCAGCAAGGCGAGATTTATCAACCAGAGTGGCATAAAGGTACTTGGGTAAAGGCACCACTACATTTGAAATACAACCCATGTTGGGGACCAGTGCCACGTCGCCGCTCCTGGACAGCATTTGCTATTAAAGTACATAACAACAAGCAGTGCCAGGATTGGTTAAATTACCCATATTTCAAGCCACCCATAGAACTACCGACAGTGGGATACATGATGGCCACGATTCATCACTGGCTCCCTCGCTTGAAACACATGGACGATATAGCAGCGCACATGACTGTCAAAATCTTTGACATGATGCAAATGGTTTTCAAAGTCTTCAGACGCATCAAGGCACCCCATGTAAACACCCCGGGCTTCGAGCATGGCAATCTAGAGCTTGCATACGATATGAGTACAACGCCATCGCTACGGGTGTGTTATGCCTGGCATTGCAGAATTAAATATTTACCGGCGTGCTACAAGTAGACTTTCGAAGAGATGTTCACAACCAGATTCTGGGAATACCATTCAGAAGTGTTCATCAACAGGCCTACACACCTCTTGCACTTATTCACCTGTGAATAAATGGTATATTCCACACATTATCGACTCCCACCACCCGATGAACCGCAACCAATTGATTGGGAGAAACTCGAGGCAGATTTGGCCCGAGGCATTCGGATGTCAGAACACACCCTCGCTCAAGACCTCCTACAGAACTACATCCGACAGACCTCACAACAAGGTTCTGTCGAGGACGACAGAAGCGAGAGGGAGGGGGGTGTTGGTAGTAGCCAGAGGCATAGAAGACGCGGAAGCATGTAAAGGCAGAGCAGGGAGTCAGTCGAATCAATTTTTTCAAAGAATTATGTTTTAAAATACTTTTCAAAAACCTCCAACAATGATTTTTATCACTATTGTAACATATGTAATATATAAAAACCCTTTTCTTAATTTCTTGCTCCATTTTGTGCAAGCCGAGGAGTCCTCAAACTTGAGGAGCTTAGGTAGAATGAGCGTATCAATTTTGGTTATTTTTAGACACCGTTTACCCTCTCAAATAGCGCATAGGACCTATTTTTTAACTATGCCGGTCACTAGATGTGAAACCGGTCAAAACTAGTCTAGAAACTATAAAAAGAGCTAGAGAGCTCATTTTGGAGGTTAGCTTGTGTGAGTAGAGAAGAGCTTAGAGCTATTTTGAGCTTGTAAGAGTGTTCTTGAGTAATAGAGTTGATTTCTCACCTTCCATTGTGTCTTGCTTGTCTCTTCGTAGTGTGTGTGTATGTGTGTGTGCATCTCTATGCTTCTCACCTTCACTCTCACTTCATCTCACATTCACAATCTTCATATCACTCCTATCTCTTCCGCGGATTGACATTAAGGAGGTGGAGCTTCTTAACGTGGTTCTCACCATTGTGCTAGAGCAACACCGATATATGTCATGGATACTTCATTGAGCTTTATTAGATTTATCTACCGAGAGTGATGGCACATTTGTTTCTTGCTAGCTCACTCATTTGCGGATATTAGGTTTTTTCCTTATGTCTGATCTTTATATATTGCACTTGTTGTATTCTTGTTTTTAGGTCATTCTTGTACATTCCTTTTATGTAATAGAAGAAGAAGAAGATCATTCTTCCTTGCCTCAATCTGTGTGTGTGCTTCTCCTTGAGAGTGAGAGTGTGTGTGTGAGCTCTCTTTCTTATCTCCTTCCTCGTGACATGGTATCAGAGCCAGCATGGCTGTAGAGAGCTCGTGGAGAAGGCGACGGTGAAGACTATGCGACAAGGCCTGGAGAAAACGCGATTTCATAAACGGCCTCCGTTTGCTACGAAAATCGCCGTGAAGGTAGAAGACCTCAAAATATTTTCGAGAGTTATCCCTTTAGGGTCACTAGTTTTTGTCAGATCAAAGTTTCAGAGCCATCTTGACCTCCGTTTCGAGCTTGCAAGGTGGGGCCCACAGAAAAACCAGGTCAATTTCAGAAACTGCAACTTGCGTTTTGTTCGGCGATACTCAAATATTCTAGATCCAGAATCTCAAGCGATTCCGTGTACCGTTGATACACGAAAACTATGTTTTTCTGAGATCGAACTGTCACATCATAGTGCGACAGTGTTCAAGCAGAAGTGCTGCTTGTAGTGTTTTGCAGTGTTGTGAATTGTTGCAGAAATGGCAAATGCAGATGGAATGAGTCAGCTTATGAGCGATATGCTGGACAAGAACAACTTCCATGCTTGGAGATTCAGAATGACGAATTTCCTAATGGGAAAAGGCTACTGGAAGTACATCGAAGGAGAGAATAAAAATGCTCCGCAGTTACCAGAAAGGAATCGGACTGCAGATCAGTTAAGAGCATATGAGGAATGGAATCAAGGAGCACGAAAGGTAATGTATTGGCTATCTGTTAGCATACATGATAGCATGATTGGGCACATACAGGATGCCAAGACTCCAAAAGAGGCTTGGAACAACTTGGTCACTTTGTATGAGACTAATACAAAGGCATGGAAATTGCAACTCAAGAACGAGCTGCATACATTGGAAAAAAAGAGCATGTCGATAAGTGACTACACTCTTAAAATCAAAGGCATATGTGAGTCACTTGCATCTATTGGCATGAATGTAGATGATGATGATAAGGTGGAAGTGTGCCTTCGTGGTTTAGGAGCTGCATATAAGTAGTTTAGAACTTCCATACAGACCAGGGAAAACATTCCGAATTTTGCTGATCTGGTATCTATGCTGATTATTGAAGAAAAGAATCTTGGTGAGGACTCAAACTCCCAAGGAAAGCCTAGTTCTGAGCAGGTATTCTACTCTGGCAGAGGAAGAGGCAGAGGTAGAGGTTTTGGAAGTGGAAGAGGAAATAGTAACCAAGATCAAGGTCATTTCAAAATCAAATGATAATGTCTGGTATGTTGATTCAGGTGCTTCAAATCACATGACCAGCCATGCAAAATGGTTTAGTAGTTTGCAGAAAATGCCAGTTCCTGGATATGTTGAAACAGGTGATGATACATCGCATCCTATTGAGCATACATGAAACATAGCATTGTCTATGGAGGACGGGAAGGTAAAACATCTTGCTGATGTGTTGCATGTTCCAAATATAACAAAGAATTTGGTTTTTGTTGGACAAATGGTTGACCAGGGATTACAAGTCAGGTTCAATGCTAATGGATTATATGTAGAAGAGTACAAGCAGGATGGACGATTGGTTGCCAAAGGAAACAAAGTGGGTAGGATGTTCACCTTAAATGTGAAGATTCCTGAAATGAATGTAGCCATGTTTGCAAAAGGTGCAGGAGTTATTGCAGATATAGAGATATGGCACAAACGGATTGGACATGCAAACTTGCAAAGGCTGAAAATGATGCAGTCAAAGGAGATTGTCCATGGACTACCAAATTTCAAAGTTGCAGAAATGCAAAAGGTATGTGCAGCATGTCAATTTGGTAAACAGTCAAGAGCATCATTTCCACATGACAAGCATGTTAGTGAGAATGTACTAGAAGTAGTACATACCGATGTTTGGGGTCCAGCAAAGACCACATCTATGGGCGGTTGCAGGTTTTATGTTACCTTCATTGATGATCATACACGCAAAGTATGGGTATATTTCATGAAAGAGAAGAGCGAGGTGTTCACTCACTTCCAGAATTTTAAAGCTATGGTGGAAAAGCAGATAGGGAAGTACATTCAAACATTAAGATCTGATGGAGGAGGTGAATACATGTCAAATGAGTTCAACAATTTTCTAAAAAGTCATGGAATTCGGCGTCAGTTTTCATGTAGGTACACACCACAACAGAATGGTGTTGCTGAACACAAAAATAGACATATTGCAGAAATAGCAAGAGCCTTGATGGCTGAGAAGAATATGCCTCATTGTTATTGGGCAGAAGTTGTGCATAGTGCTGTATACATCATGAACAGAACTCCGACTGCTGCTGTACATCAAGTTACACCCGAAGAGAAGTTTTACAGGTAAAAAGCCAAACTTATCACATCTGAAAGTTTTTGGATGTATTGCATATGTACATGTTCCAGATGAGTTGAGGACGAAGCTTGATCCGAAAGCAGAAAAATGTGTCTTCATTGGATATTCCCTTGAGCAAAAGGGGTACAAATGTTATAACCCACTCACACGACAGGTGAAGGTGAGCAGAGATGTGGTATTTGATGAAATGTCAAGCTTCTATGCAGATGCCAAAGAAGGACTGAATCTTGAACCAAATGACAAAGAAAATGCTGAAAAATCTAGTGCAGAATCTCAAGTTTTGAGTGGACCGGATGCATCACCAAGCAATAGTTCCAACTCAAATCCATGGAGTGGAAGATTGCATGGAAATTTCAGTCTAGCAAATTCATCAAATACATCCAAGAAAGGTAAAGAAAAGCTTTCTGCTGGTAGTAAAACAGGTGCAGGTTTTGAAGATGTAGATGGAGATTCAAGTGGTTCAGAAAAGAGTATTGATGAGGAACTTGGATTGCCCTCTGTGAAGATTCCAGGAGTAAGAAGGGCACATGCAGATGATACAAGAAGAAGTGACCCAGGACCAAGAAGATCTGGGAGGATGCATAATTCAGTGCAACGATTGACATATGATAGTTACATGGCTCGCCATTGTGCCTACATGACAAAGGTAATACAAGATGCTGAACCTTCTTGTTTTGAAGATGCAATTGGTAATGCAGATTGGGAAAAAGCTATGGATGAGGAGATGGCTGCACTTATGGAAATGATACATGGAAGCTGGTTCCATTGCCACAAGGAAAGAAATCCATAGGCTGCAAATGGGTTTACAAGGTAAAGCATAATGCTGATGGTAGCATAAGCAGGTATAAAGCACGATTGGTAGCTAAAGGTTATGCACATACATACGGCATTGATTATGAGGAAACATTCATCCCTGTAGCTAAAATGTCTACTGTCAGAACACTTGTTGCATTAGCTACAGCAAAAGGATGGACTTCGCATCAGATGGATGTGAAGAATGATTTCCTACATGGTGAGTCACAGGAAGAAGTATATATGGACCAGCCACAAGGATATGAAGATTCAAAGCATCCAGAATATGTTTGTAGGTTGCAAAAGGCTTTGTATGGGCTGAAGCAAGCCCCTCATGCATGGCATGCAAGGATTGCTGATTACTGAACCAGCATTGGGTTCTCTATGTGTGATGCAGATCACTCACTATATGCAAGGAAGGCTGAGGATGGCATCACTATTGTGGCTATTTATGTTGATGACCTGATTGTAGGTGGTGATAATGAAGAAAGCATCAAAGAGGTAAAGAAACTTCTTATGCAGGAATTCGACATGAAAGATCTTGGTGTGCTGCGCTATTTCTTGGGCATTGAGTTTATACATACAAAAACAGGTATATGGATGTCGCAAAGGCAATATGCCTTGAATATTCTACAAAAGTATGGTATGGCTGATTGTAAGCCAATTTCTATGCCATTAGATCAAAATTTGAAATTGGATACTACATCGGGTGAAGCATTGGAAAATGCTACTATGTACAAGAAAATTGTGGGAAGTCTTATATATCTCGTAATTACAAGGCCTGATCTAAGTTATACTGTTGGACTTGAAAGTTAGTTTATGCAGGTTCCCAAGAAGCCACATTTGGATGCTCTGAGGTGCACTCTACGTTATGTGAGTGCTACTTTGGATTATGCATTGTTTTATGAAGCTGGTGTGGAGTTGCAGGTTCATGGATACACCGATGCAGATTGGGCTGGTAGTACTTCAGATAGAAGGTCTACTAGTGGATTTCTTTTCTCACTTGGAGGTGCAGCTATTACATGGAGCAGCAAGAAGCAACCCACTATTGCTTTGTCGAGTACAGAGGCTGAGTATAGAGGTGCTGCAATGGCAGCATGTGAGGCATCATGGCTGGAGATGTTACTTGCAGATTTAGGTGTGGAAGTGCAAAAGCCTATCACTATCTATTGTCATAATCTTAGCAGCATACAGTTAGCACGAAACCCTGTTTTTCATGCTAGAACAAAGCATATCGAGGTACATTATCACTTCATCAGAGAGAAGGTATTAGCACGTGATATTGATCTTGTTTATGTGAGGACAGATGAGCAGGTTGCTGATATTTTCACCAAAGCACTTGGAGCTGAGAAGTTAAAGAAGTTTCGAGAGATGCTTGGAATACAGGATATGGCGTTGAGCTTGAGGGGGAGTGTTGAGATATCAAGCTCAACATGTGATGATCCAGGATGACACGTACCAGTTTTTCGTTTCTCTGACATGTATCATATCGATATATGTCAGGGATACTTCATTGAGCTTTATTAGATTTATCTACCGAGAGTGATGGCAGATTTGTTTCTTGCCAGCTCACTCATTCGCGGATATTAGGTTTTTTCCTTATGTACTGATCTTTATATATTGCAGTTGTTGTATTCTTGTTTTTAGGTCATTCTTGTACATTCCTTTTATGCAATAGAAGAAGAAGAAGAAGATCATTCTTCCTTGCCTCAATCTGTGTGTGTGCTTCTCCTTGAGAGTGAGAGTCTGTGTGTGAGCTCTCTTTCTTATCTCCTTCCTCGTGACAACAGTGACCAATCAAAGGCATACCATCTATATGATATGGAAAACCACTCCATCACCATTTCAAAGGATGTGATCTTCAATGAAGCTTCATCATACTCAAGAAAAGATTCAAGTACAAGTCTTAGTCCACCTATCTACACTTTAGAGGGGGACTCAGTATTTCCAACTTCCAACTCAGAAGCAAGTACTTCACAACCACCACGCCGATCTCAAAGGCTTCTTGATAGGCAACAACGCGAACAAAGTCATTATTGTTGGTGTAAATCACAAGCCTAAACACTTGGCTTGAAAGACATCTTGAAGACTGTACATATGTGAAGAAGCATAGGAGCTAGTACTAGTGGTTAATTACCACTTTATCTCATTGTAAAAGTCAAATTGAATTGGAATCTTTTGTAATCACCTACTAAAATGGTTCGAGGAGAAAGGTAGAGCTTTGATTGAAGGAATATCTCCTAGGATATAGGAGCTTGATCATAGGGAGCCAAAAGTTTGAATTTGAATTCAAATTCTTACTCATTCTGTATAAAAAGGGACATGGAAAAGTCGCAGGTAGAACTCATCACTCCCGAGCTTCTCGTTACTAATTTTGAAAGTGTGTGAGGCCTACACTATAGCCCACACCTATCTACACCATTAGGCAATGATTTTCATGCCAATGGATTTGTATACAAGTGTTCATTAATACATACATTCACATTGTCCATTTCTGAGTTCTCTGTCATACTACTCAAAAGTCTGTCAACTTGTGGAGTGCATATCTCAGTCATTTCTCCATAAAATTCAGTGATTCAAAGCTTCTTGGATTTAGCTCAAAGTTTTCTACATAGTATCAAAGTTTGAAGAGATTCTATTCAGCCATTTCAGAGAAATTCACGTCGAGGTGATCACTGGTCAATATCTGCTATAGTCCTAAAAAATCGGGGGTATAACTTCATTTGCTAAATTGATTTCTCTTAGCATAGTTTATCTTTTTACATCATTCCACTTGGAATAGTTAGCTTGATAAGCTAATTAAATATCCCTAAAAGGAATTTTTTCAATTCCTACTGTGCTGGTCATACTCAGTAAAAGATCCAATAGGTGTCAAGACATAAATAGAAGGTTTTCTTGAGTTTGTGAGTTTCAAAGTTATTTGTTTTGATTCAATCATTGCACACATCACTTCCAAAGTACACATGCCATTTTATGGTGTCATTGGAAAGCTAAGGAGGTCTACTTATCAAGCCTAAAGCAAAAGAGGGCTGGTACAAAGAAGGTTTTGGCAGTACCTACTCAATCTCTTGGAGCATCCATCCATCTTTCCCAACAGTGGTATCAGAGCAAACTAAGGTAAAATGGGAGATGGTTTTCCTTCATTTATTGACAAATTGGACAGGAACAACTATCAAGCATGGTCTCTAAGGATGAAGACGTACTTACAAGGAAGGAGTCTCTATGGATACATCTCAGGAGATGAGGAATTGCCCTCATTCAAAACAAGAGGATTACCAACCAAGGAAGAACATGAAAAGCTCAACACATGGTGTGCTAAGGATGCATTGGCAAGGTCTTATTTACTCAACTCCATCTCTGATTTTCTTTTGCCACATATTAGAAATTGTAAGACATCCCAAGAGACTTGGGAAACCTTGTCATCATATTTTTCCTCCAACACAAGGGCTAGGAAAAATCAGTTGTGGTTTGAATTCACAACATTAAGGAAACAACCTAAGCAAGCTGTTTCAGAATTTGTGACCAAGATTAAAGATGTAGTAGATCAGTTAGCAAGCATAGGAGAAGAGATTGAAGAAGAGCAGATTGTAAGGCAAGTGATCAATGGGATCAAGGCTGATGACAAATGGGAAAGCTTCACCACTGCCATGGACCTTTACATGGACATGCAAATTCCAGATCTTACAACTCTCATGGGATAATTGTTTACTCATGAAGCAAAGCTAAAAAAAAATGGAGATACATCCAAAGGTAATAACTCTTCTACCCTATACACTGATAAAAAGTCTAAGGATAAAGGCAAGAGCAAAAAGGTGGAAGATGAAGGCTCTACCTCCCAAGCCAACTATGCAGGGAGAGGTAGATTATCAAGAGGAAGGGGCAGAGGAGGTAAGCAAGGTAGGGAGAGATCCTATAACTCCTCACCATGTAACATTTGTGGTCTATCAAATCGTACTACAGATGAGTGTTTCAAGAATTACAAGAATCAGAGAGGAACAGGATACCAAAGAGGTGGATACTCACAGTCAAGAGGAAGATTCAATCATCACCAAGGCTACAACAACAACTACAACAACAATTACAACAATAATTACAATGGCAACTACCAAGGAGGATTCAAATCCAGGAAGGACTACAACAACTAAACAGAGGAGCAGGATGACTCTCTTCTGATCATGAACATGACTTCAAAGTCAGGTACAAATGATGATCACCTATTCTACATTGACTCAGGATGCTCAAATCATGTAGCTGGCAATGTAGCACTACTCTCTGATCTTGAGGAACCAAAAGGTAAACATCAAGTCCAAACAGGTGATGACACCAAGCACTCAGTAGTTAAAGTTGGAAATGTTAAGACTTGTGATGGAAATCAGAATTTGTTGAGCAGGGTACTCTATGTACCAATCATTACCAAAAATTTGATGAGTGTTGGACAGATTGTGGAGAAAGGTTTGCAGGTTAGATTCAACCAATATGGAGCATTTGTGGAGGATCCAAGACATGGGTTCAAGAGGATTGCTAAAGGAGAAAAATCAGGTAGACTTTTCACTTTTGAGTTGGAAGACACAAAAAATATTGCACTATACAATTATAAAGATCAAACACTTTCAGAACTTGAGATTTGGCACAAAAGATTAGGGCATATAGGAGAAAGAACTTTGAAGAAAATATGCAGGGATCAATGTGTGCTTGGAATACCAAATGTATCCAAGCAACATATGATTTATAAGTGTGGTGCTTGTCAATTTGGGAAGTCTCACAGGTTACCCTACTCAAGGAAATGATACATACATGAAGACTACCTAGAGCTTGTCCATACAGATGTATGGGGACCAAGCAAAGACCCCTCAGTCTCAGGTTCAAGGTACTATGTATCTTTTATTGATGATTATAGCAGATGGATTGTATTGTACTTCATGAAGCATAAAGATGAGGTGTTTAATTGCTTTAAGAAATACCTTGCACTTGTTGAGAATCAGACAAGAAAGAATTTGAAGATACTAAGATTAGATGGAGGAGGTGAGTACTTCTCCAATGAATTTGAAAACTTCTTGCAGGACAGAGGCATCAAAAGAGAAATCACCACAAGGTATTCTCCTGAACAGAATGGGGTAGCTGAGAGAAGAAATAGGTTGATTGTTGAGACAGCTAGGTGTATGTTGAATGAGAAAAAGTTACCTAATTATCTATGGGCAGAGAGTGTTTCTATTGCCACTTATCTCATAAACAGGTTACCATCTAAATCCCTTGATGGGACGACACCCTATGGAGCATGGCATGGTAAGAGACCCTCACTAGACCATTGCTGGATATTTGGATGTGTAGCATATGTACACATTCCTTCTTAGATAAGAGGTAAACTAGACCCAAAGGCTGAAAAGTGCATCTTTATTGGGTATGATCTAAATAAAAAAGGTTACAAGTTCTATAACCCTTCCAATAAGGGATTCATGGTAAGCAGAGATGTTATTTTTGATGAAAATGATTCTTGGTATGAGAATGAATGCAGGAAGGTTAAATTACCCTATGATTTGGAAGAGGAGTTTCCAAGTCTCGCTAAGGAGGAACCAACTCAGAATGAAGACACAAGTTCAGATGATGAAGACACTATCAATCTTGAAGAGTTCAAGGCATGGAAGTCCAAGGGCAAAATGAAGATGAAGAAGCTTGAAGATATACCTGAATCTTCAACTCAATCAATTAGAAGATCACAAAGAGAAAGCAAAAAACCTATCAGATATGGGTATGATACATCTCTTGTTACTAAACATTCTGTTTATCTTGCCAAAGATTTGTCAAATGAAGAACCAGGATCATATGAGGAAGCAATAACGAAATCAAAATGGAAAGAAGCTATAGATGAGGAGATTGAAGCACTCAAAGAAAGTGATACATGGGAGTTAGTACTGAAGAAGGACTCCATGAAGGTAATAGGATCCAGATGGATCTATAAACTTAAAAGAAATTCTGATGGCACAATCAATAGGTACAAAGCCAGATTGGTAGCCAAGGGTTTTGCACAAACCCAAGGCATTGACTATGAGGAGACATTCTCACCTGTGGCCAAGATGCCAACTATCAGAGTGTTGGTTAGTGTGTCTGCATCGAAAAATTGGAATATGTACCAATTGGATGTCAAGAATGCTTTCTTGAATGGATGGATTTCAGAGGAGGTATATATGTCACAACCTCCTGGCTATGAGGACCCTAAGAAGGTAACATATGTTTGCAAATCAAAAAAGGCTTTATATGGATTGAAGCAGGCACCTAGGGCGTGGAATTACAGGTTAACTACATACCTCCAAGATCAAGGTTTTGTTATGAGCAAGGTAGATACTTCTCTATTCATTAAGAGAAGTAATTCAGAGGTAATATACCTTTGTGTTTATGTTGATGACATCATAATTACAGGTAATGATGTCAATGGAATCAGACAAATCAAGAGCCAGATGATGAAGGAGTTCAAGATCAATGATCTTGGTCTATTGAAGTATTTTCTTGGGCTTGAGTTAGTTTATACTAACTCAGGAATATACATTACTCAGAAAAAATACATACACGATATGTTGAAGAAGTTTCACTTGTAGGATGCTAAAGTAGCAAGCACTCCAATGGAGGTAAACTTAAAATTAAGTGCCCATGAAGGTGATGAGGTCAATGACATTACAGGTTATCAAAGTATAGTGGGTAGCTTGAACTATGCTACCTTAACAAGGATAGATATTGCATATGGAGTTAGTGTGCTAAGTCAATTTATGCACAAGCCAAGGATACCTCACTTAGAGGCTGCCAAGAGAATCTTGAAGTATCTCAAGGGTACACAGAACCATGGTTTGTATTTCCCTTACACTTCAGATATTGATATCAAGATTTATTCAGATGCAGATTGGGTAGGATGCAAGGATGATAGGAGGAGCACTTCTAGATATATTTCTTTTGCAGGTGATAAGCCAATATCTTGGTCTGCAAAGAAGCAACCAACTGTTGCATTGTCTTCTACAGAGGCAGAGTATAGAGGGTTGGCTAATGCCACACAAGAAGATATTTGGATTAAGCTTTTGTATACAGAATTGGGTTTATATAATAGGTCTCAAATAATCGTTGGAGATAATACAAGTTCTCTTCACCTTGCAGCAAATCCTATATATCATGCTAGGAACAAACATATAGAGGTCCATTACCATTATGTAAGAGAGAAGTTGATAAGCAAAGATATTCAACTGACCTATGTATCAACCAACATGCAATGTGCAGATTTGTTGACTAAAGCTTTGGATGGAACCAAACTTTGCAGGTTCAAAGCAACGATTGGATTGCAGGATATACATGAAGATTGAAGATGAAGACCAAGCCAAAATATTTGGCTTGAGGGGGAGCTGTTGGTGTAAATCACAAGCCTAAACACTTGGCTTGAAAGACATCTTGAAGTCCCTACATATGTGAAGAAGCATAGGAACTAGTACTAGTGGTTAATTACCACTTTATCTCATTGTAAAAGTCAAATTGACTTGGAATCTTTTGTAATCACCTACTAAAAGGATTCGAGGAAAAAGGTAGAGCTTTGATTGAAGGAATATCTCCTAGGATATAGGAGCTTGATCATAGGGAGCCAAAAGTTTGAATTTGAATTCAAATTCTTACTCATTCTCTATAAAAATGGACAGTATCCTGCAAAACACCAATGTCAGATAATAAACGTCGAAGCCAGATGGCCTCACATGCTGCAAAGCTGGATGCTCGGTACTCGGCCTCGGTAGATGATAGAGCAACTGTAGGCTGCTTCTTACTTGCCCAAGAGATAGGCCCTGAGCCAAGCAAGAATATATACCTGAAGTAGACCGTCGAGAATCAGGATCACCAGCCCAATCTAAATCGGAATATCCGGCAAGTTTGATGCCCCCTCTATACCAAAGACCATGATGTCGGGTGAGGGCAAGGTAACGAAGGAGTCTCTGAGCAGCATCCCAATGAGTCTGACGAGGCTGATGTGCAAACTGACTGAGTATACCAAGTGCATAAGCAATATCTGGTCTAGTGTTGGCAAGATAGAGTAATGAGCCAACAAGTTCTCGATAGGTATGCACATCCGCAAGTGATGATGAATCCTCCAGTGTAAGCTTGATGTTTGGGTCAAGTGGTGTAGAAACTAAGCGACACTGGTCCATGTTATATCTGGAAAGTAGATCAGAGCAGTACTTCTTCTGTGATAGGAATATACCTTGGTTGGTTTGCCATACTTCCATTCCTAAGAAGTAGTGAAGTAATCCAAGATTTATCATAGAGTACTCAAGATGAAGTTGTGTGATGATGAACTGGATGTGTTCTTCGTCTGAGCCTGTCAAGATCAAGTCATCTACATAGAGAATGATGATGGCTACTAAAGACTCCTTTTGATAGATATAGAGATTAGCATCAGCATTGCTTCTGTGAAATCCTTTGTCTTCAAAGAACTTGTGAATCTTTTCATACCATGCCCTGGGAGCTTGCTTAAGTCTGTAAAGTGCCTTGTGAAGCTTGTAGTCTTGATCTTCTTTGCCTTTGATCTTGAAGCCTTCAGGTTGTTCAACATATACTTCTTCTTGAAGATCTCCATTGAGGAATGCACTTTTGACATCCAGTTGGTAAATGGGCCACTTAAAGTGAGCACTTAGTGCTAAGATGATTCTTATGGTTATGAATCTTGCAGTAGGGGCAAAGGTTTCTTCATAGTCGATGCCATGTTGTTGCTTGTATCCCTTAGCGAGTAATCTTGCCTTATATTTATCTAGAGTGCCATCAGACTTGTATTTCACTTTGTATATCCACTTGACTCCTATGACTTGATGGTTGGTTGGTTTGGGAACTAATGTCCAAGTCTTTGCTATTGCATCGAGTTCCTCTTTCATAGCTATTTCCCACTCTATTAGGCCTTGAGCTTCTTTGTAGTTGGATGGCTCTGGAATTTGCTGAATTTGGTGCATTAGAGCATAATTAACATAATTGTTGGGAAAGATGGATGGATGCTCCAAGAGATTGAGTAGGTACTACCAAAACCTGCTTTGTACGAGCCCTCTTTTGCTTTAGGCTTGATAAGTAGACCTCCTTAGCTTTCCAATGACACCATAAAATGGCCTATGTACTTTGAAAGTGATGTGTGCAATGATTGAATCAAAACAGATAACTTTGAAACTCACAAACTCAAGAAAACCTTCTATTTATGTCTTGACACCTATTGGATCTTTTACTGAGTATGACCAGCACAGTAGGAATTGAAAAAAATTCCTTTTAGGGGTATTTAACTAGCTTATCAAGCTAACTATTCCAAGTGGAATGACGTAAAAAGATAAACTATGCTAAGAGAAATCAATTTAGCAAATGAAGTTATACCCCCGATTTTTTAGGACTGTAGCAAATATTGACCAGTGATCACCTCGACGTGAATTTCTCTGAAATGGCTGAATAGAATCTCTTCAAACTTTGATAGTATGTAGATAACTTTGAGCTGAATCCAACAAGCTTTGAATCACTGAATTTGATGGAGAAATGACTAAGATATGCACTCCACAAGTTGACAGACTTTTGAGTAGTATGACAGAGAACTCAGAAATGAACAATGTGAATGTATGTATTAATGAACACTTGTATACGAATCCATTGGCATGAAAATCATTGCCTAATGGTGTAGATAGGTGTGGGCTATAGTGTAGGCCTCACACACACTCAAAATCAGTAATGAGAAGCTCGGGAGTGATGAGTTCTACCCGCGACTTTTCCTCCGACATGTCTTCGTATGGACAGCCAATCAACCTTGGCCATCACCAAGAATCCAGTGTTCCACGCTCGGACGAAGCACATCGAGATCCAGTACCACTTCATCCGCGAGAAGCTCATATCTCAGGAGATTACTCTGGAGTAGTGTACTCTCAGGAGAACCTTGCGGACATGTTCACGAAGGCTCTACCTCCGGTCCCACTTCAGCGCTTGGTGGACCTCTACAGCATTCAACCACTCCAAAATGGAGCTGCAGAGGGGGTGTTGACGACATGATTGCTCCTACTTCATCTACATTTGTATCCGCATGAGTGCATCTCCATTTTCTATCCAGGAGGCACTCCATTTCTAGTCTATTTCCATTTTATATTGTATTTCCTTTATGTTTGGGTACCTTGCCATGTGCTTCTACCGGTTGTATTCATTCTCCTTTCAGGAGACTTATTCCACATATGATGTACTTTTGAGAGCCCCTCCCAAATCTATATAAGGAGGGCCTCTCCCCTCATTTGTACTTGGTTAGAAGCTTGAGGAGCCTACTCCATGCTCTTGGCAAGCTCATTTCTAATCCATATGAGTTTACCCATTTCATGGTCTACTCATTTTGTGTCTCACACATTCTTTGTTTTGTGAGAGTACTTTACTTTTCATTTTGCTTCCGCATGCGTAATCTCTACATGATAAACCCATTGGATATATTCTCATCAATATTCTTGAGTAATTGTGTAAGTTCCTTTGGGTATGGTCTTTAGATTGGTCCGAAGGGTGATTGTGCTCCCCCTTGAAGTTCTATGGCACAATCATAAGGTCTATGCTCTTGGAGGATATATGCATTCTGCTTTTCAAACACATCTTCAAATCCTTGGTATTGGTTGAGTAGCTTCACTGAATCGTCTTTCTTGGGCTCTTGAGTTGGTATGGCATAGATCATATATGTTAGTTTCTTCCTTATTGCATGTATGAAGGCTTTGGATCCGACATATATCATGTTCTTTTGGATATCTCGATGGGTGATTTTTTTCTTTTCCCAATTAATGTCTCGAGTATGTCTCTTTCACCAGGGCATTCTTGTCACAAGGACAGAGATAAGGAAGAGAGCTCACACACACACTCTCACAATCAAAGAGGAGCACACACACAGATTGAGGCAAGGAAGAATGATCTTATTCTTCTTCTATTACATAAATAGAATGTGCAAGAATGACCTAAAACAAGAATACAACAAGTGCAATATATAAAGAACAATACATAAGGAAAATCCTAATGTCTGTGAATGAGTGAGCTGGCAAGAAACAAATGTGCTATCACTCTCGATATATATATCTAGTAAAGCTCACTGAAGTGTCCCTAACATATACACATGTAACTAGTATACATGTCAAAGAAATGAATAAAATGATATGTGCCATCCTGGATGTTGAGCTTGATATCTTAACACTCCCCCTCGAGCTCAATGTCATGTCCTCTAATCCAAGCATCTTTGGAAAATTCTTCATCTTTTTTGATCCAAGTGCTTTAGTAAAAATATCAACAACCTGCTCATTTGTCCTCACATAAACAAGATCAATATCTCCTAGTACCTTCTCTTTGATGAAGTGATAATGCACCTCAATATGCTTTCTTCTAGCATAGTTTGCATCCAAAAGAGAAGACCTGTTAGTTGTTAGTAAATAAGCTATGACTTGTATATGGCATGGATGTTTAGGCACATATGTTGTAGAGAATAGAACACACATTGACCCTTCAATTCATCCATTAACTCTTATTCATATCGACGTGTGGTCTTATGCCTGCAATGTCATTAGGAGGTGCTCTTTACTTTTGTCACTTTCATAGATGATGCTACTAGAAAAGTCTAGGATTATCCTATCAAGTGTAAGTATGAGGTGTCTCCTTCCCTTAGAAAGTGGCTTTCTTAGTAGAAATTGAGAATCGAACTAAGCTCAAGGCTTTACATTTAGTTAATGGTGGTGAGTACACCTCACATGAATTCAATCATTTTCTTTAGTTTAGAGGAATAGAAAGAGAGATTACAAGTCCTTATACCCTAGTTCAGAATGATCTCGTTGAAAGTATGAATATAACTATTGAAGATAGAGTAGTTTCTATGTTGCATAATGCAAATTTTTTAGAAGGCTTTTGGGCAAGTGGTGTTGACTATAATTTGTGCGATTAATCTTTCACCTAATATTGCGAAAGGCTTGAAAGTGATGGAAGAGTATTTGGTTGTGAGACTTATCTCAATGTTTTAAAGAATTTGAGATAATACTTTGACCTTAAAAAGAAAATGCAAGTTTCTTGGATATGGAAGAGATAGTAACTTTTGTTATTGTCTATGGGATCTTGAGACACGTTCAATAATTAGTAGTGATGTCATTTTCAATGAAATGAAGATGCATAAACAATCAATCAAAGAGGTTGAAGTGAGAAAGTCATGTTTGAGGATGTTCGCCCTTTAGCTAGTATGCATAAGTATTTGAAAGAATAGGTTGTTCATGAAAATGTTGAAAAACAATTTGCTAGTGCTCGTGATCAACAACCATTGAGACGGTCTTCACCTGTCTCACATCCTTTGGATAGATTTTTTCAAGGATTAGATAATGTCATATTGAAGGATGCTAACAAGCTTTCTTGTTATATAGATGATTGTGTTAAGTAGGAGCATGCCATGAAGAGGGAACATAAAAATGGTACTTGGGAATCGATATCTTTGCCAAAGGGTACATGCAAATGGGTCTATAAGTTAAAATTCACATCAGATGGTGATTCTCCAAAGCATAAAGCAAGCTTGGTTGCAAAAGGTTTTAAGTAACAACAAGGAGATGATTTTGAGGAAATCTTCTCACCTATGGTCAAGATGGTGAGAATACATATGTTCCTTGGATTGGTTGCAAAAGAGAAAATAGAGCTAGTCCAAATGGATTTGAAGATTGCCTGCTTGCATGGAGATCTTACAAATGAGATCTATATGGAACAACTAGAGGGTTGTGTTCCTAGAAAAGAAAATATAGTGTGTAAGCTCAAGAAGTGCTTGCATTGAGTAATGCAGTCACCTAGACCGTGGTATAAACAAGTTTGATGGATTCGTGAAGTCCCAAGTCTATCTTAGAAGCAATGAAGATTATTGTCTCTACCCTAAGAGATGTTCAAATGGAAGGTTGATATGCTTGATACTTTATGTTTATGTGGAGGATATGTTGATTGCCAGGAAGTCCTCAAAGGACTTGTCTCTCTTGAAGACAAAGTTGAGTCAACATTTTGACATGAAAGATTTGGAGATGCTAGATATATTATTTGCATGCGGATTATGCATAAGGAGTTAGAGATGCATATTCTTGTCTCAAGGTGAGCACCTAATTAAAGGAATTCATAGATTCAATATGCAAGGTGGAAAGGCACTGAGTACATCGTGCTTACATATGTGAAGCTAAGCAAGGACGATTTTCCTGAATTTGATGAGGAGAAGGGATTCATGACCCAAATTCCTGAGACATTGCAATTGAAGTGGGAGTTGTGAGCACATATATGCCAAATCTTGGAAGGACGCATTGATAAGTAGTCAAAATGATATTGAGATATCTGGATAGCAGCAAGGATGTGTGTATGCTTGGGCAAAGGTGATGCCTCCATTATTGGATACATAGATTGACCATGCTGTTCTGTAGCAAATCAAATGTCTACTTCGTTGTATGTTTTATTACTTCATCTATGGTGCTATTTCTTGGAGATCTGGCCTTCACGAACGTACAATTGTTTCTAGAACAGAAGTAGAGTATGTTGTAGCCAATGAGGCATGTAAGGAAGCATTATGTATTTCTAAATTGGCATGTGATATGGGCATACCTTAGCATGTATCTCTTCCACTTAGTGACTGTCAGAGTGCTATTGCATTGGCTAAGAATTTGGTCAATCATGCAAAGATGAAGCACATTGATGTGGTGATATCACTTTATTCCGGATTGCCTATACGTAAGCCCTTTTTACTTGAGAAAGTTCATACTCAAGAAAATGCAGTAAATCCTTTCAAAAAAGCCTACCTTAGGATATCTTTAGACATAGATATGAAATATATATGGAATAGATGATGAGTTTTGGATGTATCATCCATCAGATGTATGAAGAGTTGAATAGAAAATAATGTTCAGAGAATTGCGCATCGATCTTTTCTCTAGTTCTCCTTCTGTGTTTGATTTTATCAGAAATCCTTTTGTACACATCTAAGTCCATAGTTAATCTATCTATGGTTAAAGTTTGAGAATCCAATTGCAAACAGGCTGAGAGAATTTTGTGTAGGAACATCTATATGTGAGAAAGTGTTGAGTGTCTTAAAAAACAGGTGCAATTCCGATGGTCAAAGAAATGGTTAGTTCTCAGTGCACAGTGTAAAGTTTTACATAAATGAGGAGTCAAAATCTAAGTTTGAAGGTAAGCTATCTATGGCTAAAAGCATTCATTTAAACGAGTTCTAGTTTGGGAGAACCATGTGTTAGAAGTTGCAGGTGTCAAAGTCGACTCTACAAGAAGGTAGTTTCAAACATATGTAGATGGTTTAGATCATTTCTCATAATCTACTAAAGCTTTTGAAGTGATTTAACTTGGAGGAGGTGCACAAACTCTAGGCAACATATTTTACAAAGTTTTATTAGAAACTTTACACAAATGATTAGTCAATGAATCAATAATGTGCAACATACTTTTTTGTGAAATGACTTTCTTCACAGTTATTTGACAATTTGGTGCTTGTCTTCCAAAATTGGTTGGAGTTTAAAGTTATTCTTGATATAGAGGTGGGCCAACATCAAGGATAGCTTGTTCTTTTGGAGATTAACACTCTCCATCAGTGGTATCAGAGCAGGAAGTATCAAAATTGAGGAAAGGAAGATCCTGACTGCTGCAGATATACAAATTTCACACCTTGAAGGTTCAAAAGGATAAAGTGTGGAAGAAAGACTGAAGGAAGACACATAAAGGTTATCAAAAGAATCAGAAGGAGCAACATTTGAAGCTAAGGTACATTCATTCCTTATAAGGATTAAAGATTTGATAGTACATGTGAAGAAAGGATGGGAGATAGTCTCCAATCTGAGAAGTTGGATAGAGAGAACTATCCAGCTTGGTCTATGAGAATGGAAGCTCATCTTATGAGCAACGATCTGATGGGATACATCACACGAGAGGAAGAAAAGCCAAAGTTTAAAGATCCTAGTGTTCCAACTAGGGAAGAGTTTGCAGATATAAAGATTTGGATGAAGAAGGATGCTCAAGCAAGGAGCATAATCTACATGGCAATAAATGATTATTTGCTTCCTCATATCAGAGGACTTGAAAGTGCAAGTGACATATGGAATGCTTTGGAAGAGCATTTTCAGAATACAACTAAATCAAGGAAAGCTTCATTATGGGTAGAGTTTACTACATTTAAGAAGAAGGCTTCACAATCAATATCTGATTATGTGACAAAGATGAAAGACATTGCTGATTCTTTAGGTGCAGTTGATGAAGATATTGAAGAAGATAAGTTGGTAAGACAAATTCTCATAGGGCTAAGAGGAGATGAGAAGTGGAAGCCTTTTATTTTGTCTACAGAACTTTCATTAGATCATTTCACTCCTGATTTGAATCAATTGTTAGGACATATGCTAACTTTTGAGAATGATATCAAAGGAGATGTTGATAAGAGTGCAGGTCATGCAATGTATTCTAAAGACAAGAAGAAAGCTAGCAAAGGAAAGCAAGAATCAGTTGAAGATGAAGGTACTCCAAGTCAAGCAAACTTCCTGAGAGGAAGAGGAAGTGACAGAAGTAGAGGAAGAGGCAGAAATAACAAAGATAATGTCAAAGCTTGTTGGATATGTGGTAAGACCAATCATTTATCTCATGATTGTTGGCATAATAATCAAAGCAATGGTAATTTTAATCAAAATTTTAGTCAAAGAGGAAGAGGTGGCAGATATCAGAGAGGAAACTTCAGAGGAAGAGGTGGTAGGAATTCTTTTGGAAGAAGTGGAGGAAGAAACTTCCAAAATCAATCCTATAATAACACCTACTATAATTATGCATCAGATCAGAAAGAAGATTCAACTCTTTATGAATGCAACACGTGAAGCCTCACATGAAGACATGAGAGTGTTTTATATTGACTCAGGATGTAGCAATCATCTGAGTGGAAACATTGCTTTGATGACTGATCTAGATCATAAGGCAATTAATCACACAGTTCAAACAGGTGATAATACAAAGCACAAAGTAAAGTCAATTGGTTTAGTTAAAGCCAAAGATGGAATTACTCTCTTGAGTAAGGTTCTGTATGTTCCTACAATTCCAAAGAACTTAATTAGTGTAGGACAAATTGTGGAAAAAGGATATGAGGTAAGGTTCACTAATGATGGAGTTTATGTTGAAGACCCTAGTCAAGGGTATAAACAAATTGTTACAGGAAAGAAGGAAGGAAGGCTCTTCACATTAAAGATACAAGGTAATATTGGACATGCTATGTTTACATATGGAGAGCAAAAGGTGTCTGAATTGGATCTTTGGCATAAAAGACTTGGACACTTTAATGAAAGAGGTATCAAAGAAATGGCTAACAATGGTTAAATGCTTGGATTGCCTAATGTTGCATGTCAACACATGACATACAGATGTGAAGCATATCAGCTAGGTAAGGCTCACAAGCAATCATATAATAAGCATGGTTTTATGTATTCAGAAAGACTTGAATTGGTACATATAGATGTATGGGGTCCTTCAAAGGAGTTTACTATAAATGGTTCAAGATATTATGTCATATATGTTGATGATGCTACCAGGTGGATCACAATTTATGTGATCAAAGACAAGTCAGAAGTGTTTAACACATTTAAACACTATCATGCATATGCAGAAAGAATTACAGGTGAAAAATTGAAGAGGTTAAGGTCAGATGGAGGGGGAGAGTATTTCTCTAATGAGTTCAGTGATTACTTGTGGAATGCAGGTATAAAGAGAGAGGTTACTTGTAGATATTCT
Source organism: Ceratopteris richardii (assembly GCA_020310875.1). Taxonomy (NCBI): domain Eukaryota; kingdom Viridiplantae; phylum Streptophyta; class Polypodiopsida; order Polypodiales; family Pteridaceae; genus Ceratopteris; species Ceratopteris richardii. The sequence goes on from CM035406.1 coordinate 15,985,547, forward strand.
CCTCAACCAAATGGGGTAGCAGAAAGAAGAAATAGAACTCTTGTTGAGTTTGCAAGATCCATGACGAAGGAGAAAAATTGCCCTAATTATTTATGGGCTGAGGCTGTAAACACAGCCACATATTTGGTCAATAGGTTGCCATGTAAAGCTTTGCAGGGTATGACACCATATGAAGCTTGGTGGGGTAAGAGAGCTACCTTGGATCATTGTAAAATATTTGGATGCTTGGCATATGCATATGTGCCATCACAATTGAGGCATAAATTGGAACCTAAAGCAGAGAAGTATGTATTCATTGGTTATGATGACAAGCAACAGATGTTGAAGAAGTTGTGAATCAAAAGAAAGGTAAATCAAAGGTTCAGATATTTGATGAAGAGGAGAACAATGAAGTACAGGTTGAAGTTGAAGAAGTGCCAAGGTTTGATCCAGAATGTGATGAACTTGAAACTTCAAGAAGTGGAGAACTCAGAAGGTCATCTAGGCACAAATGGCAACCTACAAGGTATAGTTATGATACTTCATTCTTGACTACTAAAGATTATGCTTACATGTTAAAAGCAGATGAAGATCCATCCACATATGATGAAGCCAAAGGGAAGAAGAATTGGGAAAAAGCTATGCAGGAGGAATATGATGCATTGATGGAAAATGAGACTTGGGATTTGGTTCCTAAACGAAATAGTCAGAAGATCATTGGATATAAATGGGTCTACAAAACAAAAAGTTTTGCAGATGGAAGTGTATCTAGGTACAAAGCCAAGCTTGTTGTAAAGGGATATGCACAGACATATGGTGTGTACTATGATGAAACTTATAGTCTTGTTGCAAAAATGACAACCATAAGGACTCTCATAGCAATTACTTCTTGCAAAGGTTGGAAATTATCTCAATTAGATATGAAGAATGCTTTACTTAAAGAAGGTCTGTATTATGGTTTTACATCAGATACAAACATCAAGATATACAGTGATGTAGATTGGGCAGGTAATTCTGATGATAGAAGATCAACACATGGATACTTGTGTTATGTGGGAGATAAGCTAATTTCATGGTGCTCTAAGAAGCAACATACAATTGCTTTATCATCTACAGAAGCAGAATACAAAGGCACGGTAGAAGCTGCAAAGGAAGTAATATGGTTAAAGACTCTTATGAAGAGTTTTGATATTGTTCAGAGTACTCCTATCATTTGTGGAGACGATATGAGTTCTTTATATTTGGCAGCAAATCCTGTATTCCATGCTAGAACTAAACATATTGAGATTCAGTATCATTTTCTGAGAGAGAAGGTTGTTGATAAAGAAATAGAAGTTATGCACTCCTACAAAAGATCAACTTGTAGATATGATGACAAAAAGCTTGGATGGACCAAAGTTGCAGAGGTTTAAAGATGTGGCAGGAATAAAGAAGATGCAGGTAATCACAATTGATGATGAGGGGGAGCTGTTGGAGCAGGACAATCAACAATTGGTGATTATGAAGCCTAGAAGTGAAGATATGAAGAAAAGTTTGAAGTTCAACTTCATGAAATGAAGAGAAGGTTCAGGGAGCAAAGTTCTTTAAAACATATGTACATTAGTTTTGTAAATACTTCAATATACTTGAAGTAATGACGAATCAATACTCATATGTATATATAGATACATGTAGATGGTCGTATTAGAAGAGAGAGATGAAATATAGATGAACTGATGATGAGTATTGGATGTATCATCCATCAGATGTATGAAGAGTTGAATAGAAAAGAATGTTCAGAGAATTGCGCATCGATTTTTTCTCTAGTTCTCCTTCTGTGTTTGATTTTATCAGAAATCCTTTTGTACACATCTAATTCCATAGTTAATCTATCTATGGTTAAAGTTTGAGAATCCAATTGCAAACAGGCTGAGCGAATTTTGTGTAGGAACATCTATATGTGAGAAAGTGTTGAGTGTCTTCAAAAACAGGTGCCATTTCGATGGTCAAAGAAATGGTTAGTTTCAGTGCACAGTGTAAAGTTTTACACAAATGAGGAGTCAAAATCTAAGTTGGAAGGTAAGCTATCTATGGCTAAAAGCATTCGTTTAAACGGGTTCTAATTTGGGAGAACCATGTGTTAGAAGTTGCAGGTGTCAAAGTCGACTCTACAAGAAGGAAGTTTCAGACATAGGTAGATTGTTTAGATCATTTCTCATAATCTACTTAAGCTTTTGAAGTGATTTAACTTGGAGGAGGTGCCCAAAGTCTAGGCAACATATTCTACAAAGTTTTATCAGAAACTTTACACAAATGATTAGTTAATGAGTCAATAATGTGCAAAAGACTTTTTTGTGAAATGACTTTGTTCATAGTTAGTTAAAATCTTGATAGTTTGGTGCTTCTCTTCCAAAATTGGTTGGAGTTTAAAGTTATTCTTGATATAGAGGTGGTCTAACATCAAGGATAGCTTGTTCTTTTGGAGATTAACACTCTCCATCAATTTTTGTCACTTGATGGGGATCATTTGATGTAACATGCCCATTAGGTGGGAGGTATATTTCATATATTCATAGTTAGATATTCTTTTTCATTCTTTATTTTTCTCTCTTTTGCCATATTAGCCATATTGGCCTTTAGCGGGAGATTGGTACCGATTGTTACTTTTAGTATCTATATGAAAGGCTAAATGGCTTCTAGACACTTGTGTATGTATGTTGTACGTGGTTAGCTAAGAATTGTATTAAGACTACCCGTTTTTGAAATATTCATGTAGCAAACTCCTACTCTTTGTTCTCTAATTTTACCATCATTTTTTGTAGGCTTGCACAAACATGTACGAGGAGCATTGCACCACCATTCAAAAAGATAAGGTTCACTATAAGGAGTTGGGAAGCTAAGCTAATGGGTTGAGAATAGTTATGTGAGCAAGCCTTGAGTAACATGACAAGTGCTTTCCAAGGGGTGTGGAAAAAGAACGATTGAAGATGTGTAAGAAATTAATAGAAGTTAAGACTTTTTAGAACAACCATTCTTAGTATTTGTATTCTAAGTCGAATTTTAGGAATGCATCTGAAACAAAGAACCAATCATGCAAAAAGGAGAGAGATACCTATGCGTGAATGGTATTCAAGTATAGATAATTAGAGATTATGAGGAGAGTGACATAAAATCCATGTACTAGAGGTGAATGAGCGTCGGAATCAAGAACTTTGGGATAAAGTGCAAGAGAAAAGATGGAAGAAGGAAGGAGAATCCAAACCTCCATTCACAAAGATAGAATTAATTAAAGATCTATCTTTGTCGGAAAGTCCCTCTATATCCGAAATACTTAGTGGTTAGTCTAGGAACACTGTCCGTTTACGATCGAGAATACGAGCAACACTCTTAGTAGCATCGTTCTCCTACTATGTGATATAAAGAACCAAGAGAAAGTGAAGAAAAATCGGAAACCATAGGGGAAGTCAAAACGGCGAAAGTTCATTGCATGCTAATTGATCGCTACTGCAACTTAAACCTCAATTATGGGTGGGATGAGTTGACTGATTGTAATCCATTAAGCCACATAACGAGGAAGAAAGATCCTCCAAAGAGGACCAATAAATAGCCAAAGTACTGATAGAAAAAGTAGGAGACGATAGTGAAGATGAGGAAGGAAACACCTATCTTTGGTCATGTTCAATGGATCTGTGACTCAAGCTATACTTGATAGTGGTGCTAGGGTAGGCATATCAACCAGAGAAGGATGGGAAAAATGGGGAAAATCTCTTTTGGGACCAAGAAGAATGAAATTACAATTGGCAAATGATCATTTGGAATGCCACGTAAAAATACTTGACTATGTCATGTTGACCACATGTAGGTTAGAATTTGAGCATACACTTGCCATTTATCAATTTTGTAAAGTAGGAAACTATGAAATGATTATGGGGAGGCCCTTCATGCATAGTTGAAGGCGATATGAAAATAAGGATGCGATTCCTTGTACATACAACATTAAGGAACCACTCTAAAGAGTGATTTACATAATTTCCGATACAAAGATTTTCCCCCTCTCCAATGAAATCAATTTCATGAGGAAGTAGGTGAAGTCTCTATGTACAGTGTGGAATCAAGTGACGGATCATGGAGGCATGATGAGGAAACTCACTTGTGGATCTACAAGGTTGCAAAGAGAGAAGAAAGCAAACTTCAAAACATAATGCTCAAAAGCCAAGTTGCGAGCTTAGTAGAAGATCTTGCTTTATGCCACAATTATTTTGGATGAGGTCTTCGAGTCCTATGAATGGATGGTAATCTTGGCTAGTCTAGATTTTTATGTAAATGAACTGGTTGCAGCAGTCAGGGGAGCACTAGATTGTGCTCTCTAACTACACTAGACAAGATTTTGAAAATATTATTTTGATTACAAGAACACCCATGTAGGGAAAATAATACAAGAACCCGTGATTGATACAAAATGTCCCACAACCCTGGATCGATAAGTACGAATAACTCGACTAGAGATGATACAAAAGATCCCACAATCAGAGATCATAAGTATGCAACAAGATATCATGATTACAAGAATTCCGTTGAGGGAGATGAACTATGTCCATGTGAATTTTGAATTTCCTGTAAGTTTGGTAAGAGGTGTCACTATCTTGGAGTAATCTCTGATGAATATCCTATAAAAAATTGGCAAATCCTAGAAAACACTGTACACCTTGAACATATGAAGGTAGTTGCCAATCAAGGATTGTCTGGATCTTCTTAGGGTCCATAAAGATTCCTTTCTTTGATACAATGTACCCTAAAAAATCCAGTTTTGTTTGATGGAAAGAACTCTTCTCCAATTTTGCATATAAATTTTTTTCTCTTAGTTTCTCTAGGACTATCTTTAGATGATATTCATGATCCTCTAGATTTTTGGAGAATATCAGAATGTCATCGAGATAAATTACCACAAATTCATCTAAATTCTCTTGAAAGATATCATTCATCATATGTTGAAAGAAAACTAGAGCATTTGTGAGACTTAATGTCATAGCTACGTATTCAAAATGTGAAGAACCTTGCTTTTTTGAGGCATTCCAAGAGCTCTATTAAAAGTGGTAGAGGGTATCTATTCTATATTGTGAATTTATTCTGCACACGATAGTCTGTGCACACTTGGAGAGTGCCGTCCTTCTTTAGAAATAGGACAGGGGCTCTTGCATGAGTCTTCCAATGTTTGATAAACCCATTGGATAGATTCTCATCAATATTCTCAAGTAATTGTGTAAGTTCCTTTGGGTATGGTCTTTAGATTGGTCCGAAGGGTGATTGTGCTCCCTCTTGAAGTTCTATGGCACAATCATAAGGTCTATGCTCTTGGAGGATATATGCATTCTTCTTTTCAAACACATCTTCAACACCTTGGTATTGGTTGAGTAGCTTCACTCAATCGTCTTTCTTGGGCTCTTGAGTTGGTATGGCATAGATCATATATGTCAGTTCCTTCCTTATTGCATGTATGAAGGCTTTGGCTCCGACATATATCATGTTCTTCTGGATATCTCGATGGGTGATTTTTTTCTTTTCCCAATTAATGTCTCGATTATGTCTCTTTCACCAGGGCATTCTTGTCACGAGGACGGAGATAAGGAAGAGAGCTCACACACACACTCTCACAATCAAAGAGGAGCACACACACAGATTGAGGCAAGGAAGAATGATCTTATTCTTCTTCTATTACATAAATAGAATGTGCAAGAATGACCTAAAACAAGAATACAAGGAAAATCCTAATGTCTGTGAATGAGTGAGCTGGCAAGAAACAAATTTGCTATCAGTCTCGATATATAAATCTAGTAAATCTCAATGAAGTATCCCTAACATATACCCACATAACTAGTATACATGTTAGAGAAATGAATAAAATGATACGTGCCATCCTGGATGTTGAGCTTGATATCTTAACACTCCCCCTCGAGCTCAATGTCATGTCCTCTAATCCAAGCATCTTTGGAAAATTCTTCATCTTTTCTGATCCAAGTGCTTTAGTAAAAATATCAACAACCTGCTCATCTGTCCTCACATAAACAAGATCAATATCTCCTAGTACCTTCTCTCTGATGAAGTGATAATGCACCTCAATATGCTTTCTTCTAGCATGAAAAATAGGATTCTGTTCTAATTCTATGCTGTTAAGATTATTACAAGAGATGGTGATAGGCTTTTGCACTTCCACACCTAAATCTGCAAGTAGCATCTCCAGCTTTGTTGCTTCACATGTCGCCATTGCAACACCGCTGTACTCACCCTCTATACTCGACAAAGCAACAATGGGTTGCTTCTTGTTGCTCCATGTAATAGCTGCACTCCTGTTAGAGGAAGCAATTTTTGAAGGAAAATTATTTGTAAAATGTCAAAAATTGGTAGACATATTTATACAAATGTTGCAAAAATTGAGGAAGAGTCTTCCTCATGTAAAATAGGATCATATGTATTTTTCCTAGAATTTTTGGAAGTTCTTAGATATCATATTTTTAGAATAGAAGGAGAAAAGGACCAAAATTCAAGTGTGAAAAGGGACACTTGAAAAAGTATAAAAGATAATTTCTTCTATTTTGAAGAGGTTAGTTTTATTATTTTGATGCTATCCAAGTAATGAGAAGAGCTTTCCTGCAAAAAATTGTGTTTTCTCCTTTCATGTTCTTTCTCTTGATTTGTTGAGTCTTATCATTGTGTAATCCATGGAATTTGTGATCTTATCTTGTGTATTTCTGAGTGAGATGAGTGAAGATGGATGATTATCAGTGTATTGAGTAAGAAAGTCTAGAAGAACAAAGCTGGGATTGGAAATTCTCGGTTTTCATAGAATCACGATTGTCTCATCTGTGTGATACATGTACTATTTTTGAAATTTGACTTCATATTTGTATTCTACTGTGGAAATGGCACATTTTAGGCACAAAGATCATTGAAAATGCTGTTGTACAACTCAAGATAATCAAATCCCTAGATATTTCTCTCCTTCTTCATAAATTTCTCAGAAAAACAATCATCTCAACTCTTATTCTTGGATTCCATTAACTAGAAGGGCTGCGGTCTTTGCATACTTCCTGGATTGACAATTTAAAGATGTCTAGTTGATCTTTTGTGCTATAATGATTGGAGAGGACAACTCCAAAGGTTGACAACAAACATTTTTTGGCACCATTGCCGGGGAACAAAGCAAAAACTTCATTGGAGTTTTGGACCTTGCTGGATCTTCCATTGTTGATGGTATTTGAACACATTGAGAAGGTACTACTCTATAATCAAGAAAGAAAAGTTTAAAAGGTAGGTTTCTTTGCTTGTCTTTTGAGAAAAAGAAAGCATGAGTTAACCTTTTGGGATAAAGAAGTTGTTAAATTCTTGCAAATTGATAGTTGCTCATACCTTTTAAGAGTAAAGTGCAGGTGTGTGGAAAAAATTGAATCAAGATTGTTAAAGGAAAGGTAAAATGTGACTATCTTTGCATAAGTAGAGTGCTTTTTGACTAAGTACCAAGCAAATTTGTCAATCTTGGAAAAGATGACATGGTTGCAATGAGGAAAGTCAAGTAAAGTAGCTATGTGAAAATTGATTGATCCATTTGTTTATCCAAGGTAAAATAATAATCTTGAAAAAATTTATTTGCCTCTTGAAAAAAAAAGGTGTTTGAGTTTATCCTTGCATGAATTGATACTCGTACTTCTTAGCACATATTTTCTTGAAAAGCTCTACTTCCAAACTGATTAAGATTGCAAGCATAAAAGAGTATAACCAATCATGAAACAAAAGATCAATAGATCTTGAAACAAGAAAACCCTAAGTGAAGTGTTTTCCTTGATTTAGGGTTCAAAATACTAAAAAATTCATAAAATCTATTAAAAATCCAAACAAATTTCTTTTTTCTTAGGAAACTTTGAAGGAGGATTTGTGTTGAAAAGGGAAAGGGGAATAGTGAAAGAAAAATCCAGAAATTGAAAGAAAAAAAAAAAATATTTAGAGTAAAAGTTGCTGTTTAAATTTTTTCAAAATTTTAATCTCTTTGAATGAGTTTGGTGGTGTATAATTGCACGTGACAATTGATCTAGAGTTGGTGAAGAACATTGGAGAAGACCAGGAGGGAAGAAAAGTCAAAAAGTCCAAAAGCAAGAAGTTGAGAGAAAAACACGATTCTCATCACAGAATTGTGATTCTCAACAAGATAAAGAAATTGACTGAGTTGCACTATTGGGTACTAAGGTAAGCAATTTTAAAAGGTTTCATAAGTTGCATAAGTGAAGGAAAGCAAAATTTCAAAATTCTAGTAAGAATTGAGCATCAAGTGATCAGATTTGAGAATTGGACAACAGAATCATGATTTTCATCAGTAGAAAAAAGAGGGAAAAATTTTGTTGGAAGGGGTAAGATTTTTTAAATAAAACCACAAAAATTGTAAAAGAACAAGAATTAAAAAAGTGGGAACTCAAAATTGTGAAAATCACTCACAATCGCGATTGTCTGAAGTCTATAAAAGCCTGAAATCTCAGAAAAATGTTCATTTGAGTGAAAGAGTGAGTGGGAGGAGCTAACAGAATCGCGATCTTCTGCAAACACAAAGCTTGTTGGACATTTCTTGATCAGACAAAAAGGTAATTTTCTTACAATAAGTTTTTGCATAATTTCAAGCTCAACATTTTGGTAAAAGCACAAAAACACAGAAAACTGTTAAAAAACATGGAATCACAATTTTTCAGTTTTTTGATTTTTTTAAAGGGAAATTCATTTTTTGATGAAAGATCTTTAATTCCATGTTAATATTTTAATAAGGCGCTTCTAACAGTGTAGAAAGAACTTAAAAAATCAAAAACTAAAAGATTATAAGAATCCTCTCAGAATAGTGATTCTGAGAACAAACTCAAAATCGCGATTGCCAAAGCACGATTTACAAAAGAAAATCGTGTTTTTTACGATTGTGAGCAATCACAATTGTCTGAGAACAGGATCGTGAAAACATGGTTCTCTTCACAGAATCGTGAAAACGCGATTTTCTTCACAGGATCATAAAAACACGATTCTCTTCACAAGATCGTGAAAAACACGATTTCTTCACAGAATCGTGAAAAACACGATTCTTTTCACAGAATCGTGAAAAACACGATTCTATTCACAGAATCGTGAAAAAACAAGATTCTCTTCACAGAATCGTAAAAACACGATTCTCTTCATAGAATCGTGGAAAACACGATCCTATTCACAGAATCGTGAAAAAACACGATTCTCTTTACAGAATTGTAAAAACACGATTCTCTTCACAGAATCGTGAAAAACACGATTCTATTCAAGGAGTTGTGATAAAACATGATTCTCTTCACAGAATCGTGAAAAAACACGATTCTCTTCACAGAATCGTGAAAAACAGGATTCTATTCATAGAATCGTGAAAAAACACGATTCTCTTCACATAATCGTAAAAACACAATTCGCTTCACAGAATCATGAAAAACACGATTTCTTCACAGAATCGTGGAAAACACGATTTCTTCACAGAATCGTGAAAAACACAATTTCTTCACAGAATCGTAAAAACACGATTTCTTCATAGAATCGTGAAAAAACACGATTCTCTTCACAGGATCGTGAAAACACGAATCTCTTCACAGAATCATGAAAACACGATTCTCTTCACAAGATCGTGAAAAACACGATTTCCTCACAAAATTGTGAAAAAACACGATTTTCTTCATAGAAACGTGAAAAACATGATTCTTCTCACAGAATCGTGAAAAACACAATTCTATTCACATGATCGTGAAAAAACACGATTCTCTTCACATAATCGTGAATTAATTGAATGATTTTGAGATCTGGTAATAAATTGTTTACACCTGATAAACAAGAGTTAAAAATGAAAGAGATAGAGCCATTGTTAGGAGATTTACAAGAAAAGGATTTAGGACAGATAAATAACATGGAAAATTTAAATGAAACAAATGAAGCCTCTGAAACTAGTGATTATAGAAATATCCTCAAGGACATGTATACAAATAGATTTGGAACCTATGTATATCAAGATGGTATGCATAAGTTTCTCATTAGGATGAGAAACTTAGAAATTCCCTTAAATTTAATGCCAGTGGCACAATTTAAGGATGGCAGATATGAGGATAGATAGGGATGTGTATACATATTTTCACAAGATCCAGAGAACTCTAATGATTTAGGGCAATGTGACTCTGGGAACAAAACACAGGGCAACCGGAATTGCCAAGACAAAATGAAAACTACACTTCTACTGAACAACCATAAGGAAGGAGATTACACACTTCTCTAAATCCTTTTGAAAGAGAAGCTGAAGGAATGAATGATTTTCCAATCAGGAGAAGACATCAGTGGAAAAACCAAGGAAGAATGCTTAGACCCTATCAAGTAGCTAAATGCATGAAAAATCAATATGAAGGGTATTCTGATCCTCATGCCCATGCTGCAGAATTTAGACAATTAATTAGGGCACAAGAACTAGAGGATTACAAAGTGAAATTTGAAGCATTTGGTCTAACCCTAACTGGACCTGCATTATCTTGGTTCATTCCCTTGAGAAAGGAAATGCATCCAAATATTGAATCTTTCCTTGAAGCTTTTATAGGGGAATTCTCCAAAACTGGGATTAAACATAGTACAGCTACCTTGATACATAGTTTCAAAGAACAAAAAAATGAAAATGTCAGAGAGGCTACCAGGAGATTTAAGCAATATATTGATAGATGTCCAAGAGAAGAGGTACCTTCAATGGAAAGACAAGTGTCTTTGTTCATAGAAGGACTGAGAAGTGCACAGTTAAGAACCTTGGTATATTATAGGAGATGTCCTGATCTAGGAGCTTGTGTAAAAGAGGCAATAGACTTAGAGGATAACAGAGGACATGATTTATTAGCATTTGATCAACTAAGAACAAATGAAGATAGAATTCCACCAGCAGAAGAATTAGCACAAGCCATTGCTAAATCCCTAGAAGTCAACACTAAGACAAACTTGATGAATACCCGAATATCAACTAATAAGAAATGTTATAATTGTGGGGAGAGTCATTTGGTTCAACAATGTCCTTATCATAAACCACAACATTTGCAAGATAGGAAAACACTCAAATATTGTACTTTAGAAAGAAAATGGACAAACCATACTAGAGAGGAGTGTTTCTACAATAAACAACCCATCAAGGAAAGGGAATTTATGAATCAACATAACTTACAAAGAGAATCTAGATTGGATGAGCAACCAAGACCTGTACTTGGACAACAACCACCATTACCAACAAATGTAGTACCAATAAAATACACACCAATTGAAGAAGAAAGCATAAGACTTAGATCATCTTACAATTATCATTTGAATGAGGGATGGCAGGAAGAGTGGGAAGGATATGAACAGAGAGAACCAAAACTGCAAGTCCTGGACTTGGGAAATGGGAGAATTGAAATGGACACCACCACATTCATGAACATAACTAATAATTACATGTCCAATCAGAAACCTCAATTCAAAGGAGGACAAAAGATAACCTGTTATAGATGTGGGGGGGAACATTTCATTAGAGAGTATCCACAACCTCCAACACTAAAAATAGAAGGAGCCTATTGTAAGGATTGTGGCAGGGAACACTTAATAAGGGATTGCCCAAGAAACCCTAAAAAACAAAAGAACACATCTAGTAACATACCATTAAAAACAGTTAATGTAATGGAGCAAGAAGAACTGAGTGATCATGATCAAGTAATTGTAAATGCCAGAACAAGAGTTCAAGCTAAACAACAGGAAATAAAAAAGGAGACACATACACATGACCATAAGAAAAATCCGTTTCCTAAAGAAAAGAAAAATAGACAAAAAGGGAGATGGGAAAGAAAGATGAGAATGAGTAAAAATTTGGAAGAAGAAACTATGGAACATCCAAACAATACCCAACAACAAAATACACAGACTCAGGAAGAGAAAAAAAATTCACAAAGTCTGGAGACTCTGATAAGAGCATACAAAGGAAGAATTCAAGATGGACCAAATCCTACAGATCATGTAATGGCATATCCTATGCTAGATTTAGAGGATGAAAGAATGCAAAGATGTAAACAAATCATACAAGAAGCACAATTTAAGATTGGGGAAATAGATAATCATCAAGCAACAATTGAAGGGACAAATGCAACAGAAACCAGGAAACATCTTGATCAGGAAGATAATTCACAAATAACTTTCCAAATCAATCTAGACAAACACTGTACAATTTTATACCACACCACAATGGAGGGGATAGTAAAACAAAATCCTCACTTACAACATAATATGAAAAATTGGGAAACAAAGTCAAAGAATCTAGATCCACAACAACAAGAATTGGAAGAGTTGTTGTACATACCTATTGATAAAATAGGGGGATACTGTGAAGGAGAAGAAGGGAACTCAACTCTGAGAATACAATTTGGTGAGAATCATGCCAAGGCCATATTAGACAGTGGATCGGGAGTGGCAATCATGACTAAAAAAACTTGGGAGAAATGGGGGCAGAATGAGTTAATACCCACTAAAATGAGATTACAACTTGCAGATGGACACATAGAAAAGCCCCTAGGAATTTGGGAAAAGGTGATTGTGGAAATATGTGGAATAGAAGTAGAGCACACTTTTGCCATAGTTGAATTTCCACAATCCACTTCATATGAAATCATCTTAGGAAGACCATTTATGAGACAAATGCAAATTGTGCAAGATTGGGGTAATGATTGCCTATACCTTCAGAGAAAAGGAAGGGTAACTAGAGTAAATTTAAGGAATGGGCAGTATTGTGACATGTCCCCTCAGGAATGGTTCAAAGTACATCAAAATCAAGAATTAAGTGAAGAATCTGGGAGTGAAGAACAAAATGATACACAAACATCAATTTGGAAATGTAATGTGATAAGGAACCACACATATCAAAAACAGATGTTAAAAAAAGAAGATTGTCTAGGAAAAAGGAAGTCACAAGATGAAAGCTACATACCACAGAAATTTAAAGATGAAGAGTTTGAGCCTTATGGTTGGAATCAGATGTTTACCACAATGGATTTGGCCAATGACGAATATGTGGGAGTAAAATTCCAAAATGAAGAAGGATATGATAATTTTCATATAGGAATACAAATGATCAAGGTATCAAAAATAGAGGAAGATCAAGAGGAAAGAATAATTTACACAATTCCTGGAAGAAGTTGAAGCTACAGATGCTATAAAAGACAAAATCTCAGGAACATATAGAAAAAGTAAACACAAAGAAATAGAAAAAGAACAAGAAATTGAAAAAAATAAAAAAATAACAAAAGAAGATCAACAATTTGATGTTCCTTCAAACTTCAAGACCTATGAAGTAGAAGATAGATTACGTCTAAAAATGAAACCAAAAAGAGAAAAGAAAAAGGGGGACGCATATGACAATGAGGAACAAACTAAGAAGGTGGTGATCACTCAAGAAGAGGAGGAAGATAGACACATTGTCATAGTTGATGACATGTCCAGGCAAGAAGAAGAAGCATTGAGGAAATTGGCAAAAACTTATAGATGTGTTTGCTTATAGTTATAAAGATTTGAAAGGAATTGATCCTAAAAAATTTGCGAACATAAGATTCCTATTACTCCTGATGCAAAACTTGGCAAACAAAGACACTATACATTTAATGACAAATACTCTGCTAAAATTAAGGAAGAAATTGACAAACTGCTGGCTGCCAATTTCATCTATGAGATTGAGTATGCAGAGTGGATATCTCCTATAGTTGTGGTACCTAAGAAGAATGGAAAACTCAGGGTATGTATTAACTTAAAAAAAGTTAATGCTGTAACTATAAGGGATAGCTATCCATTACCAATAACAGACCATCTTTTGGAAATAGTTGTAGGTAAAGAAGTCTTTTAGCTTTTTGGATGGTTTTTCAGGATATAATCAGGTGCCAATAGCTTTGGAAGTCCAACATAAAACTGCTTTCTCCACAGAATGGGGAATCTATGCATTTAGGGTTATGCCTTTTGGTTTAACCAATGCCCCAACAACCTTTCAAAGATTGATGTGTCACATATTCAAAGAATTCCTTAGAAATATAATGGAAATCTATGTTGATGATCTTTGCGCTTTTTCATTAAAAGGACAAGATCATTTGAAAGATCTGGAAAATATATTCAAAAAATGTAGAACATACAGAGTATGTTTAAATCCGGAGAAATGTGCGTTCTTTGTAAGACAAGGGAGAATGTTGGGTCACATAGTTTCTAGAAATGGAATATCAACTGATGAAAGAAAAATCAAGGCCATAGTGGATCTTCCAAAACCGATAAACGTAAAAGAACTACAGACTTTCATGGGACATTGTGGATATTATAGAAAGTTTGTACACAAATTTGCAGACATTGCAAAACCTTTGTATGCATTGATTACAAACTTTGAATGGACCACAGAATGTGACCAAGCTTTTGAGACTTTAAAAACTTGTTGGATAACAACACCAATTCTAAAAACCCCACAATGGAATAGAATTTTTCATGTTCATGTGGATGCTTCAAATTATGCTTTGGGATGTGTGTTAGCACAACCAATAGAAGGGAGCAAATTAGACTTTCCAATTGCTTATGCCAATAGGCAATTGAATTTAGCAGAAAAAAATTATACAACCACTGAGAGGGAAGGATTTTTGCTGTAAAAAAATATAGACATTATCTTTTAGCTAACAAGTTTAAATTCTTTGTGGATCACCAAGCCTTACTCTACTTGGTAAACAAACCATGTCACATAGGTAGGATAGTCAGATGGTTCCTTCTACTGATGGAATTTGAATTTGAGGTAGTGGCCAGACAAGGAAAAACTCATTTAAATGCATACCATTTGTCCAGAATCCAAACCAGAGAGCCAAGTTCACCTTTAGATTATGAATTACCAGATGCATATCTATTCAAAACAGAGAGTATTCCTAAATGGGCCATGACTTTGGTACCTTTGCTAACCATGGGACCTTGCAGAACACCTGAAAACAACACACATCGAGTACTGCAAAGTAGGAAATTTGTACTACTAGCTGGACATTTGTATCATTTCAATCATATGGGTGTATTGGAATATTGTACTCCAGAAGATGAGCAGTAGGAGTATTTAAGAAGAGCTCATTGTTGGAATCCTTGCACTCATGCTTCCATGATAGTCACCTTAAACAATCTCAATAGAATGGGAGTACATTGGCCTAATAAGATTCAGGATGTAAAAGAATATGTTTCCAACTGCTTGAAATGCCAATCCTTGCAAAATTCAGAAATTACAACTTTGTATTGGTTTCAGAAAAATCCAGATTGGAGCAAACATAATTGAGGAGTTGAGAAGAAATAGAAAAGGAGAGCCAGTGAGAGCTAGTGCAGACTCAAGGAATTTACAAATGATTTCTGAGGAATATCAACTGATAGGAGACCAATTGTACAAGAAAGGGATGGATGGATATTTAAGAATCCGTGTTCCTGAAAATAAGTATATGGAAATGTTAGAGATGGCCCATTCTGGAGTGGCAGGAGGACATTTTTCAAGTGAAAGGACTGCTAAACTAATATTATATTCTGGTTTTTGGTGGCCAACTCTATTTCCTGATGCAAGAACATATGTGAAAAGATGTGACATTTGTCAAAGAGTAAGTCAACCAAGTAAAAGAGATAATATTCCATTAGTACCACTTATTTCAGCAAGAGCATTTAGTAAATGGGGGTTGGATTTCATTGGACCTATACATCCTCCAGCAAAACAGTCCCATGCTGAATATATGCTAGTAGCCACAGATTACCTGGCCAAATGGGCAGAGGCCAGGGCTACAAAAAGGAATGATGCTCAGACCATTGCAAGATTTCTTTATGAAAATATTATCACTAGATTTGGATTACCAATTGAATTGGTAAGTGATAGGGGGACTCATTTTTTGAACCAAGTAATAGAAAACATAACTGAGTATTTCATTATTAGTCATAGAAAGTCAACCCCTTATCATCCACAAGCCAATGGATTAGCAGAAAGTACTAATAAGGTACTTTGCACTATTTTGTCAAAATTGGTAAATACAAATAGGAATGATTGGGATTTGCAACTTAATCATGTCTTATGGGCATATAGAGTGGCATACAAAACTACAATTGGAACAACACCATTTAATGGACAAAATGCAGTTTTGCCTTTGGAATTTCTCATTCCAACATTAAAGGTGGGAAGTCAATACAAGTGGACTGGACATGAGTTATCTGAGAGAGTGGCGGAATTGGAAAAACTTGGAGCTTCTAGACTTCAAGCAATCATGAGCATATATGCAGATAAAAGAAGGTATAAAGCTTATCATGATGTTCATATTAAAGAAAAAGATTTGCAAGTAGGGGATTTAGTTTTGGCATATACAATGAAGGAACATCAGAAAAAATTTCAGAAGAAGGGGCATGGACCGTATATTATCAACCAAATCAGTAACAGTGGAGCTATCCAATTAGCTAATATAGATGGAGAAATCATGCCAAATTTCATAAGTCGATGTAGGGTAAAAAGGTATGATCTTCCATTAACTATTCCTGAATGGAGAAGAATACATCAAGCTCAAAACAGGAAAAAAGAAGAGGAAAAAATCAGGTATGAGGCTCAATAGGAGGCAAAGGAAAGAATAAGAAAGGCCAAGGAGATTAGATAAGTTCTCTTGTGTGAAACACCTTCAAGAGTGAGAGAGCATTGCCTGTTATAACAATGAATCTATATAATGAGAAAATCAAGGTTTTGATAGATTTAGGTGCACAAGTTAATTTGATCAGTTTAGTTTTATTGGATAAGTTCAAATTTAAAAGGAATAAGAGTAAAAATCTTATCAAAACACTGGAAGGTCAGATAATACAAAGCCAATCTTCACCATCTATTGAAGTTGAATTCAATGAGGAATATATGAAAATAGATTGTGAAGAATGGCCTGATCATATGATGACTGAGAAATTGATTTTAGGGAAACCATGGCTAAAGCAAGGTAAAGTAATTTTGGACTTTGAAAACATGAAGCTCAAATTGACAATAAATGACAAAAGGTTTTTAATATTTTTATTGAGTTATGAAGAACAAGAAAATCAACAGGACATCTATGGCTCGGATTTGGAAGGATTCATTTTTTCTTTAGAAATTACAAAAGAATCACAAACAAAACTTCTCCATGACCAAATCCACTACAGACAAAAACAGGAGGAAATTAAAGAAATCAACTATGCGGACAAGACAGTAGAAAGGTGGAAAGCATGGAATAATCAGAAAAATCTAGACATCAATCCAGAAAGGTTGTGGAAACCAAAGACATCCAAGTGCTATTCATCACAGAGATTCATTAACACCAAATGGAGGGAAAAACTGAAGACATCCTAGCACAGTTTATCAAAAGCAGATTGTTTTACCCCAAAAACAAAGTCAACAGGAATCAAGTATTTCTAGGTGAAAAAATCAGACCTTCTTCAATGGAGAAAAAATAAGGATGAAGATATAAAAATAGTGCAGAAGCATGAAAAGCTACAAATGATTGGATTCTCAGAATTTCATCCAGATGGATTTAAGAAATTCTTAAAATTATTTCCATGTACTTTACCTCATTCTTTTTTCTAGGAAAAAGAATAGGAGGGGAAGAGAAGATGAAAGAGAAAATTATTAGAAATTGGAGAAAATCATTAAAAATTTTCTTTCATAAGTTATAAAGCACCAGCAAGATTTAGGTTATAATTTAGCAAGACTAAGCAGTCACTGTGTAATTATTTGTTTTTTCTTCTCTTTTGATATTTTTCTTATATCTGTCTAAATTCTTTTAAATTTCCTTTCATTATTTTCTTATTTATTAAAAAAAAACAAGAAAAAATAGAGAAGAAAAAGAAGGGGAGAGCACTAGATATCTTGCTAACACATGTGATGATCACTTCAAATGTGTAGTGCCTGTGATGCAATTTCGTTTCTTTTTATCTTTTATCAAATGTCATTGTCATCTCAAAGATAAATGTAATTTCTTTTATATTTCTTGTGACTGATGTGGGTGGAGTTCTTTTTTTTTTGGTATAATATGATATACTTTCTCCAGAATGGTGAATCCAAAGGAACTACCCATTCATGACTTCAAAGCTGACTCTGTAACTCTGTCAACATGACATTGGTTTTTGGACAGTGAAGCAACAGTAGAAAAATTGGAGCTAGAATCTGATGAAGAGCAGGATATCCCAGAAGCTGAGAAGATAGCCAAGGAACGGAAGGAAACCATTAATATCATTGGGCAACATATCTTTACAGTAGGAGTTGGAGGAAATAAATATACAATGCTATGTCAGGAATTCTACAAATTTCAGAAAGTTGTAGCTAATTATAAAAGATGGAAAGCAGTGGGGCTACACAGACTACTGGGTGAACCTCTATTCTTTATAGATTTTGAAAGGGTATCACAAGTCATGTCCAGTTTGTTGGAAGTTGGCAAAGGTAATGAGGTATATTTCAGGTGTTCAGTTAAGGATAAAGAGAACAAGGAGGTACAGATCACAATTAAAGCAGAACACATCAGGGCAGATCTTCAATTTTATTCCATGGGAACTAAATTGGTTGCAGTTTTGTCAAAAAGAATAAAGCAACCTATGCTGGATATTCAAAGTTTGTGGATTTCAAAGGAAAGGAAAATGAAGAATTTGCCATCAGAATGTTTCTTTAGTATTTGTGTTTCCCAAAGTTACCAAGATATACAATGCCACATAAGCCAGTAACATTGGTCATGCTCAATAATAAGGACAAGACTAAACCATTTGGAGTAATGGATGTAACTCCCTATATTCATGACCAGTTGAAGGAAGCAGCAAAGCATTGGGAACAGAGGAAATTTATGAATGGAGCACAATTTCTAACAAGAATTATATACCAAGTTTTAGGTATGGAGGATCAACTCAAATTGGCTCCAGAAGCTCAATATTACAGGAGTTTGATGTCAGGAATTGAAAGTCCTTCAAAGATGATGTTTATAAGAGAAGCAGAAGCCCAGACAAGCATGAGCGGATAAAAAAAAAAAGGAAAGGGGTATCAAAAGAAGTAATTCCAATAAAGAAGAGAAGATTAGATCCAAGGAATGTGGTCTTGGAATAGGAAGAAGTGACAAAAGAGGAATGTGAAGCAGCTCAGAAAGAAGTGCAAGCCTCAAAGGAACCCCATCCACCTCAAACAAGCAAGGAACAACTCTATTCATATTTGACTCAAGGTAATGATAAGAGGGCAATATATGAAGCTCAATATCAGAAAATGTTGGAAAATTATTCATGTAAAGCAACTGATTGGGTAAAAGAAGAGGTGGAACATTATGAAGAATTGCATGATCAAATGATGGCTGCAGAAATTGAAGAAGTATTTGTCAAAAAAGAAGTAGAATTATTGGCCTATTTTAAGGAATTACAAGGTCCTCTAGAGACTAGAACTACAATACTAGTGAAAAAGAAGGTCCAAAAAAGACTTGCCCAGAGAAAGAAGTTAACCAAAAAGAATAAGGGTAAGGCAGTCGAACATGTACAGATGCAAGAGTCAGTAGAAGATTATCATCAGAAGAAAAGAATCAGAAGAAATCAATTGAAGCAGAAGAGCACAGAATGGACAAACAAGGAGTAGCTGCTTCTTCACAATTTTCCTCAGATTTTGAAAGTGATATTGAGAATTTCCTTCTTAAAAGTTTAAATTTCTCAGTACCCAACACTCTAGTAACTATAGTACAAGCTTCTATAAAAAACAAAACACCAGAGGAATTGAGTCAAAAAATAGAAGGGATACAGATCTGTGAAGGATCTACAAAACAAGTTAGTCCTGGGGATGAAAAAATGAAATTAAAAGGTAAACAAGTGATGAGAGAAGAAGAGGGTGAAGCAAAAGAAGCAAAGGAAGAACTCAATAGTGGACTAGTGGACACAGGATTTAAAGCTATATGGACGAAATTCTCACAACAATTTTATTACCAACCATATGAGGAAAAACAAGGATTGGAAGGAGAAGCACAATTACATAGTCAGATGCAGAGTCAAGAGGATGGAAGCAAAAAAGAAGAAAAGGTTGCACTATCAGAAAAATCAGAAAGAACAGATTCTAAAGAATATACAGAAGGGAAAACAGAAACATAAATCAGAGTAAAGAGGAGGTACTCTCTGATATAAATCATAATGAGGAGTCCACACATACAGAAAATCAGGAAAAAGAAGAAGAACTAGACTTAATGGACATAAATGAGCAGGAGGTGGAACAAAAGGAGCAGCAATTGAATGATCAGATAAAGAACTTAGTAGAGAGTAACTCAACTTCAATCCAGGGAAACAAAGTCCAAGAAGATGAGAGACAGTTCATTCAAGAACAACAACAGGAAATTGAGGAAAAGAAGGCATAAGACATGGAAGAAGAAAAAGACTATGAAGAGGAAGAGAATCAGGTTATAGAATATGCAGAAGAGGAGGGAGAAAAAAATGAATATAAAGAGGAAAAGCAGATAGAAGTAAAGCAAATTGAGTTAGAAACTGGCCTTGAGAGGATACCAAAGGATATTAGATCTGCATGTCAAATCGTCATAAGCAACATAGAACAATTCAGACCCTCTAGCAGAAATATGATTATATCAGGGATGGTGGCTGAGTCAGAATTTGTAAAAGGTAGTATGATCATTAAAGAGCAAAAGAAAGAAAAGGAACAGCTAGAAGATCAGATTAGGGCCATCAAGGAAAAGAATGAAATTTTTTCTCAAAGAATAATTTCATTAGAAGGACAAGAAGTTTAGAGCCAGAATAAAATTCAATTTCTTGAGGACAAATGTGCTAAGCAGATGGAGTATAGTAGTAAGATGGACATGGAATTAAAGAAAATGGAAGGAAGATTCAGAACCCTTCAAAGCTCATATCAGATCATGGTCAAAGCTAATGAAGACATAAACAGATTGTTGATGGAGGAAGGCCAAATGAAAGAAGAGAGTGAGATTGTACAAATAACCCAGGATGAGAGGGAGGAGTTAAATAAAGAAATTCTAAGGTTACAAGCAGAATTGAAGGAAGTCAAGAAAATGGAGAAGCAAGCTAGTGTGCATGTTGCTAGTGCAATGAGAGGATACAACAATTTACATTTGGATATAGCAAAAGAAAGGAGTGAATGGAAATCAGAAAGAGAACTATTGGTAGCCCAGAATCAAGGATTAATGTTGATGGTAGAAAAGTTACAAAAAAACTTAGAATGCTCACAAAAACAAGTTGAAGAACAGGTAGTGACCACACAAGTAGAGGAACATGAAGGAGGAGAAGATAACAGATTTCAAAATTTTGGTGAACATGAAGACAAAGCTATTGAAGAATATTCAGATGAATTTGTTCAAAGGCTTTTAACAAACAAGGAATCAAGAATGGAATTCATAAGGAAAATGCATAATGAGTATGAAGAACAGATTGTAAATTTTGCTCTCAATAAAGGAGTAAACCCAGATCAACATCATTGGGCAGCAGATGATTTAGGAGTACCATTCTGTATGATTCTGGAAAGTGTAAGGAATTATCAGATTGCGAGGGTAGGACTACCACCAAACAAATATTTGGAATATGAAGAAGACATTAACGTCACTAAGGAGTTGTTTGAAAAAGCTAATCCTAAATGGAGGTACAGATGGTTGGATGCTAACAAGGAATGCAGGAAGATTTGGAAAGAGGCACCTTTACAGTTAAAGATAAATCTAGCTTATTGTCCAGTAGCAAGAAGAAGAGAATGGTCAGTGTTTTGGGAAAGAGGAATGCAGGACATATTCTAGCAAAATGGCTGAATTTTCCAAAAATAGCAGGACCAAAAGCAGGAGCATAGCCAACAAAGAAGTATATGATTGATACAGCAGAATCTGTTATATCTACATACAAAGATGTAAATGATCCAGCTTGTATATTATTGGTAAGAGTGATGTGACTTGTGGTAGCATGCATAGAAACCTTCACAGATATAGATGTCAGGGCTCTCAATTACATTGGATTCAATTCATCCACATATGCTCTACTTTTTGCCCTAAGTGAAACACGAGATCGAATTTGTTTAATGGCATATTACAACAAAATAGTATTTTTGGGAAGCCATTATCTTGAAATCTTTGAAGACGCTTTTGACTATGGGTTTTTTGAAAGAGAGTCAGAAATTTTCAAGAATTTATTAGTAATCACTAAATCAAGACTCACTGCATATGAAGCTGCTTATACAGAATATTTGAAGAAAGATGTGATAGATAGACCAGAGGCAACAGTACAATGGAGGAAAGCTTTATTTGAAATGGTCAACAATTTGAATATTACAGAAAGAAAGAGTCATGACTTGTTGTCTCAGGTTTATCAAAGAAAGAAGAAATGAAGGAAGCTCTCATTATTTCTCTTGTCAGGATATTTTTGTCAAGAGCCAAAAAGTCTAGGAGGGGAAGGATGTTAGAGGAAGCAATTTTTGAAGGAAAATTATTTGTAAAATGTCAAAAATTGGTAGACATATTTATACAAATGTTGTAAAAATTGAGGAAAAGTCTTCCTCATGTAAAATAGGATCATATG
Organism: Ceratopteris richardii; assembly: GCA_020310875.1. Classification (NCBI taxonomy): domain Eukaryota; kingdom Viridiplantae; phylum Streptophyta; class Polypodiopsida; order Polypodiales; family Pteridaceae; genus Ceratopteris; species Ceratopteris richardii. Next base: position 16,008,092 of record CM035406.1, read on the forward strand.
TATTTTTCCTAGAATTTTTGGAAGCTCTTAGATAGCATATTTTTAGAATAGAAGGAGAAAAGGACCAAAATTCAAGTGTGAAAAGGGACACTTGAAAATTTATAAAAGATAATTTCTTCTATTTTGAAGAGGTTGGTTGTATTATTTTGATTCTATCCAAGTAATGAGAAGAGCTTTCCTGCAAAAAATCGTGTTTTCTCCTTTCATGTTCTTTCTCTTGATTTGTTGAGTCTTATCATTGTGTAATCCATGGAATTTGTGATCTTATCTTGTGTATTTCTGAGTGTGATGAGTGAAGATGGATGATTATCAGTGTATTGAGTAAGAAAATGTAGAAGAACAAAGCTGGAATTGGAAATTCTTGGTTTTCATAGAATCGCAATTGTCTCATCTGTGTGATACATGTATTGTTTTTGAAATTTGACTTTATATTTGTATTCTACTGTGGAAATGGCACATTTTAGGCACAAAGATCATTGAAAATGCTGTTGCAGAACTCAAGATAATCAAAACCCTAGATATTTCTCTCCTTCTTCATAAATTTCTCAAAAAAACAGTCATCTCAACTCTTATTCTTGGATTCCATTAACTAGAAGGGGCTGTGGTCTTTGCATACTTCCCGGATTGACAATTTAAAGATATGTAGTTGATCTTTTGTGCTATGATGATTGGAGAGGACAACTCCAAAGGTTGACAACAAACAACTCCCAAGTGAGAATAGAAAGCCACTAGTAGATCTTCTATCGAGAATACTATCAGCCCAATCTGCATCGATGTATCCATGGACCTGCAAATCTACACCAACTTTATAAAACAATGCATAATCCAAAGTAGCACTCATATAACATAGAGTGCACCTGAGAGAATCTAGATGTGGGTTCCTGGGAACCTGCACAAATTGACTTTTAAGTCCAACAGTGTAGCTCTGATCAGACCTTGTAATTGAGAGATATATCAAACTTCCCACAATTTTCTTGTACATAGTGGCTTTTTCCAATGCTTCACCTGATGGAGTATCCAACTTCAAATTCTGATCTAGTGGCATAGAAATTGGCTTACAATCAGCCATACCAAACTTTTGCAGCATACTCAAGGCATATTGCCTTTGTAACATCCATATACTTGTTTTTGTATGTATAAACTCAATGCCCAAGAAATAGTCATCATATGATGTTGAACCATGAATAGCTCCTCAGAATCATTTGCACTTGTGGATGCATAGTTGTTTTGTTGCTTTCTGTTATTTTGATTCTTCAACCTGCAATCACGTTCAAAGTGTCCAGGTTTACCATAATTCCAACATCCTCTAATGTCATTACCTGAATCATTTTTTTGGAAATTTCTATGACCTCTTTGGCTCTCCCTGGCTCAAAACTATCCTCTTCCTCCTGCATGATTTTGTTGTTGACCTTGGTCGTGGTTATTGTGTCCTCTTGTGCTTTCAGAGCCTCTACCTCTACCTCTTCTTCTACTAGAGTAGAATACCTATTCAGAACTAGGTTCTCCTTGGGAGTTTGAATCTTCACCAAGATTCTTTTCTTCAATAATCAGCATGGATACCAAATCATCAAAATTCAGAATATTTTTCACGGTCTGTATAGAAGTTTTGAACTACTTATATGTAACTCGTAAACCACGAAGACACACTTCCACCTTATCATCATCAACATCTACATTCACGCCAATAGATGCAAGTGACTCACATATGCTTTTAATTTTCAGGGTGTAGTCACTTACCGACATGCCCTTTTTCTCCAACGTATGCAGCTCATTCTTGAGTTGCAATTTCCATGCCTTTTTATTGGTCTCATACAAAGTGAACAAACTATTCCAAGCCTCTTTCGGAGTCTTGGCATCCTGTATGTGTCCAATCATGCTATCTTGTATGCTAACAGATAGCCAATACATTACCTTTCATGCTCGTTGATTGCATTCCTCATATGCTCTTAACTGGTCTACAATCTGATTCCTCTCAGGTAACTGTGGAGCATTTTCATTCGCTCCTTCGATGTACTTCTAGTAGCCTTTTCCCATCAAGAAATTCATCATTATGAATCTGCAAGCATGGAAGTTGTTCTTGTCCAGCTTATTGCTTATAAGCTGATTCATTCCATCTACGTTTTCCATTTTACAACAATTCACAAGATTGCAAAACACTACAAGCATCACTTCTACTTGAACACTGTCACACTATGATGTGACAGTTTGATCTCAGTAAAAGACAGTTTTCACGTATCAATAGTACCCAGAATTGCTTGAAATTCTAGATTTAGAGTATATGAGTATTTTTCGAATAGGATGCAAGTTACAATTTTGCAAACTGACTTGGTTTGTCTATGGGTCCCACCTTGTAGGCTCAAAATGCAGATCAAGATGGCTCCGAAACCTCGATCTGAGGTCGTTCGTGAATCGCACTTTCTCCATGCCTTCTCGCATACTCTTCACTACCCGCTCTCTATAGCAAGAGTGGCTCTAATACCATGTCACGAGGAAGGAGATAAGGAAGAAAGCTCACACACACACACACTCTCACAATCAAAGAGGAGCACACACACAGACTGAGGCAAGGAAGAATGATCTTCTTCTTCTTCTATTACATAAAAAAAGAATATACAAGAATGAACTAAAACAAAAATACAAGAAGTGCAATATATAAAGAATAGTACATAAGGAAAATCGTAATGTCCACGAATGAGTGAGCTAGCAAGAAACAAATGTGCCATCACTATCGGTAGATAAATCTAGTAAAGCTCATTGAAGTATCCTTGACATATACCAGCGTGACCACTATACATGTCAGAGAAATGAAAAAGTGATAAGTGTCATCCTAGATCATCACACATTGAGCTTGATATCTCAACAATTCCAATGATAACCAAATTCATTGGACTCGATATTGTGTTGAAACATTTGTGGGAAGCATGGTCACCAAGGTGTACTCTCAATGGTGTGGTTTCCATGGTTATATTCCTAGATGCTAGAGATCGTCCATCTACTACTTCAACTACTATTGGTTTGTTCTTCCGAAGTATTGAAATTCCATGTTTCTTAATCAATCCTTCATCGATGAAACATGAGGAGGCTCCTGAATCTACAATGGTTTAGGCATGATTAACTTGATAGGGGCAAGAAATGTTTCTATGGGTGTAGTTGGAATTATGAGACCCTTTCTTATATCATGGTCTAGTTGTATGGCCTCTTTTACAACTAGACTTCCTCATTTCCATGCTCTACAAGGGTGCGTGTGACTCTGGAGTTTGTTCTCCTATTGGGACAATTAACTACAATATGTCTAGGGCTTCCATAATAAAAGCATAAATTTTTTTATCTCTCCTTTGTTTCTCTTGTTTTCTTAGAGGTTGGAATCTAGTTACATCTATCTACATAGGTTTGGTCATATACTCATCTCTAGGAGTGGGCTAGAGGGGTTTCCATTGGCGAGGTCTTATACTTGTTATTCTTGTTTCCTTTCAAAAAGGCAATTATCACATTGAATAGCTTGGGTGGTGTAGTCACTTAATGTCTTAATCTCTAGCATCATAAGCACAATGTTCTCACATCATCTCTTAAACAGCATCTAAATTGGCTTATGAAATAATCTTCATGCCAAGTGAGATCACCTACATGCACCCGATGTCCCATCTTGACTTGTGTCTGTTGATGAGTTAGGTCCTCGACTTGTTGTTGGAGACTCTGAAGCGATTTCCCAATATGTTCATAAGCATTCTCCATGATGCCTGGTCTTGGATAGAAGCTAATCTTGCCAAAATGTCAGGGGAGCACTAGATTGTGCTCTCTGATTGCACTAGACAAGATTTTGAAAATATACTTCTGATTACAAGAACACCAACGTAGGGAAGATAATACAAGAATATGTGATTGATACAAGATGTCCCACAACCTAGGACTGATAGGTATGAATAACTCGATTAGAGATGATATAGGAGATCCCACAACTTGGGATCGTAAGTATGAAACAACATATCATGATTACGAGAATTCCCTTTAGGGAGATGAACTAGATACAGAAGTAACTTGAGAAGATCTAAAACTGCGAGATTACAAGAGGACAAGAGATGATGTCCAAGAACTAGATTAGGCAAGACTGGAACAAGGAACAAGACAAGAACTGGATTTGGAACTTGGAGAGTACTTACTTGGCGGTCATGACTCCTTGAGCTCCCAAGACTAGTATTGATAAAAACTGATTATGTATGTGGCCAATCCCTCTTTATATAGGTTTCGATGGTGGTTCATCAAAGGCGGTTACGAATTAATGCTATCATTTATGATGTCATCAATTCAAAACATGATCTCTAGATGTCAGAATCAAATAATAAGACAATCGATCTTAGGATTTTGGCATGCTCTAGACGCAATGCAAGCATTTGTTTCTCCAAATTATGAACCAATCATGAGATATAGAAGTCACATGGAATCTGAGGTTTAGGAAGGTTTCCTTTATCCATGACAGTAGCCATGAAAGATTGTGTATATGAAGAATGACATGATACACGTCTATTGGTGGTCATGATATGGGAGGAGAAATCTGATAAGGAAAATTCTAACCAAGTAGATGAAGATGGGTTTATTATAAAGGAGCTAAATAATTTAACTATGAGGAAAGTCACTTAGATGCCATAAGAGGAATCCCGTTGTATTATAAGTGAACCAACATTTTGTGTTCACCATATAAGAGTGTTCCCATGATTAAGCTCCTCATCAAGAAGAGAAGATGTATAAAGTAGTTATTGTTGATTTTTTTGAGTCTATTTTAAAAGATATGAAGTAGAAGATCAAAAGATAGCCATCTAGATGCCTAAGAGAGAGGTTGTAGGTAGAATGGCATATGAAAAGAAGGAAAAAATCAAGAAAGTGCTAGTGAAAAGAGAGGAAAATGAGGAGAGACATATTTTCATTGGAAAAGGTGTGTCCGAAGGGGAAGAACAATGATTGATAGATTTTATGAAAGAATATCAACATGTTTTTGCTTGGAATTACAAAGATTTGAAGGGTGTTGATCCAAGTACCAATGGCAGTAGATGCAAAACCTTCAAAAAAATACCCTACACTTTCAATGATGTATCCTAAGTCAAGATAAAGGAGGAGATAAACAAGGTGTTGGTAAGACAATTTTTTTTCAAGATAGAGCATATGAAGCGGGTGTCTCTTAAAGTAGTTGTCCTTGCGAAAAATGGAAAACTTAGGCCTTGCATCAATATGAAAAAGACAATGCAATTATTATTAGGGATATGTATCACCTCCGCATAATCGATCAGCTATTGGAAAGAGTAGCAAGTAGAGAAGTGTAAGACTTCTTCAAAAGTTTCTCCGCATGTACAAGATCATAACCAAGCCACTATATGGGCATGTGGACCAACTTTGACTGGACAAAAGATTGTGAAAAAGAATTTATCAAATCGAAGAAGTTGATCTCGACTTCCATTCCTAAAGTGCCGGATTAGAACAAAGCTTTTCTTCATTGATGTGGATGTTTTTGATGTTGCCATCGAATGTATTTTTGCAAAACTTATTCATATGGTTTTTACTACTTATTGAGTTTGACATTGAGGTTGTAGAAAAAAAAGAAAGGGATATAATCTAGAACTCCCAGATTCTTACTTATTCAATCTAGAAGTGGTTCCATCTTGGGCTGAACAAATAAGTGCAATCTTGAGACATGGTCCTAAACAAGACACACCCAACGTGTGAAGATAAGGAATTCTAGCAAGAAGCGTATACTTCAAGGATTCAAGAGGTGTATAGCGGATGACAAAAGGGAATCATTGATACAAGAGGCTCACAAGTACGCATGGGGAAGGGATGAAACTAAGCCAAGACCATTACATAAATTATATAGATTGTGATTGCAAAATAACCTCTCACACACACGATCATGTCATTTCTTTCACACGTTCAAAAATAAAATGTCATATCTTCCACACGATCAAAAGGAGTTAAGCAAATGTGGGTGGTAAAGAGTGACCCTCCAACTCATTCTTCACCACTGCCATGCCCAATTAAACGTCAAAACCAATTCTCAAGGGTCCCCAGAATGGGTTCTTCCTTGTTGAAGTGCATAGCTATTAAGCACAAGAATGTGTGGATTCCTAAAAAATAATGGAGGCTTAATGGAAAATCACAATGGAAATGCATACCTAAGAATCTACTTACGAGCAAAGCACAAAATAACAAATAAAAAAGATTAAAACATAAGGGCATCCCTTGGGTTCAACCATGGGTCATTCATCAATGACCAGTACTTCAAGAAGTCTTTTACCATCTAGCACATGAACAAAGGAATGAGAGTTTTACGAGTTGACTCCATGGAACATCAAGATAGCAATATAACATCAAAGTGATGACAACGAATCAACAATTTGAGAAGATCTTCAACCAAACCTTGGAGATGGACACGAAAGCAATTGAACAAGTTGAACAATTGACTAAAAGGAAGTAGTCCTTACACATGAAGCAATTTGGATCCAAAGTATGCATACATGGGGCCCCATCACAAGGCCATGCACCTAGATACGATGCTTTGATATCTATCTAGTGGTGAAGAAATTTTAGGGATTAGATTTCTCTTAGTGTACTCAAGGTTTAGTTTTATAGATAACGAAATTTCAAAATTTTACCTCATTAACCCCATGGCTTTTCAACTTGAGATGTAACTGTAAATATTTTGAATTGGCTTCAGGCACATAAGTAAAAAAAACCAAAAAAAAGGAACAACATAAACAAAAGAAAAACCAAGAAAACTTAAAAGTACAAAATACACAAACAAATAGTTAGGGAAACCGATGACGATAAGGACATAAAGAATCTCTCAAACGAAGAACTACTTGAAGAATAAGAAATGATAGCAATAAACATCTTAATGACATATGAATCAGTAATATCTTGTCATACATGTCACTACTAAATCTTTGAATCAAAGACAAATCTTTATAAGGCTATGTTGTTGACACGTACCAATTTTTCATTTCTCTGATATGTATAGTGGTAACGCCGATATATGTCAGGGATACTTCATTGAGCTTTATTAGATTTATCTACCAAGAGTGATGGCACATTTGTTTCTTGCGAGCTCACTCATTCACGGACATTAGGTTTTTCCTTATGTACTGATCTTTATATATTGCACTTGTATTTTTGTTTTTAGGTCATTCTTGTACATTCCTTTTTATGTAATAGAAGAAGAAGAAGATCTTCTTCCTTGCCTTAATCTGTGTGTGTGCTTCTCCTTGAGAGTGAGAGTGTGTGTGTGAGCTCTCTTCCTTATCTCCTTCCTCATGATATGGTATCAGAGCCAGCGTGGCTGTCGAGAGCTCATGGAGAAGACGACGGTGAAGAGTACGGAGCCAGGCATGGAGAAAACACGATTCACAAACAACCTCCGTTTGTTATGAAAATCGGCATGAAGGTCAGATCGAAGTTTCGGAGCCATCTCGACCTTTGTTTCGAGCCTGCAAGGTGGGGCCCATAGAAAAACGAGGTCGATTTCAAAAACTGTAACTTGCGTTGTGTTTGCCAACACTCATATATTCTAGATCCAGAATTTCAAGCGATTCTGTGTACTGTTGATACATGAAAACTGTGTTCTTTGGAGATCGAACTGTCACGTCATAGTGCGATAGCGTTCAAGCACAAGTGCTGCTTGTAGTGTTTTGCAGTGTTGTGAATTACTGCAGAAATGGCAAACGTAGATGGAATGAGTCAGCTTATGAGCGATAAGCTGGACAAGAACAACTTCCATGCTTGGAGATTCAAAATGACAGATTTCCTGATGGGAAAAGGCTACTGGAAGTACATCAAAGGAGAGAATGAAAATGCTCTGTAGTTACCAGAAAGGAATCAGAATGCAGATTAGGTAAGAGCATATGAGGAATGGAATTAAGGAGCACGAAAGGTAATGTACTGGCTATCTATTAGCATATAGGATAGCATGATTCGACACATACATGATGCCAAGACTCCAAAAGAGGCTTGGAACAGTTTGGTCACATTGTATGAGACCAATACAAAGGCATGGAAATTGCAACTCAACAAGGAGCTGCATACATTGGAAAAGAAGAGCATGTCGGTAAGTGACTACACCTTGAAAATCAAAAGCATATGTGAGTCACTTAAATCTATTGGCATGAATGTAGATGAAAAAGGTGGAAGTGTGCCTTCGTGGTTTAGGAGTTGCATATAAGCAGCTCAGAACTTCTATACTGTTAATCGGTTGTAGGTAAAGCGCCTTTTCCAACTATCGGAAGTGCGTTTTACCTGGTCCTTGGGTTCTTGGGAGTGGAAGGGGTCTGTAAGACCAGAGGCCCTATACTAATTTTCCCAATACAACTACGTCAGATACAGGGGTCTACTGGAACTTAACAAGATTCGCTTATGCTCAACTACTTCAATACTTAATTCGTTGGAGACCTTAGCACAAGAATCAAGTCACTCGTTCAGATAGATATCAAACCATTCTACAATCGACGTCACAGCGAATACAGTCATGCAGGACCGAAATTTTGAAGACCATCTGTACCTACTTAAGCTTCTTACGGCGACATTAACTTACCATACCACGACAGAGTAAACATTAAAACAACGTACTCCCCGTGGTACCAGAACTACTATCTTCTACGCACAGAACTTGTTAACCATTTGGTGGATCATCTCCAGACAATCAGTTAGCCCAATACATAAAACCACACTTCCAGCAAGGATTCACAGACAGAACGTCGGACCTACGGCAGATGAGTTGCTTAAACGGGACAAGTTTGCAACCGCACGACTATCAACAAGAACGAATGCAGACAAAGATCAGACCAACAGATACACAGGTCACTTAGACAACTCAGAAATAACAAGATTAACTAACGTCAGACCACACACAGACGAACAGTCTGGTGAATTTCCCAACAAATCCCGTCTCTGCGCGTCTCTTTTTCATTGCTTTATATAAGCTTTTACAAGAATGCGCGTAACAACCTTTCGCGCGTGTTTTACAAAGATTTTCGTTATGTGAGTCTCTCTGCGGCGGCCGGCTAATACTGGCACGCACGGGTGGACCCGAACCCGCAAGTTCTTACAGGGTTACTATTCTTCGACTATTCCTTCTAAATACATGTTTCGGGCTAATCTAAATGTACGGGCGATCTTTTTCTTTAATGTTTCTAATAGTTGTTTAAGTGTATCTTGCTCTAGGAGTTGTGCATCTGTTCTAACAGAGCTTAGGGCTATGGCTCCGGTGAGCAAAATTTCGGCTTGGGTTTGTAAAAATGTTTCCTGTAAGTAGAAGTCGTTGGCCATCGCAGCATCTCGGGATGATTTCATGTCAGCTAGTTGCTTCTGCACATCAATGATCTGATCCTTCTTATTGCGTATTTGATTATCCATTCTTTCGAATTGTTGGTTCTGAAATTCTATCGTTTTGTAATAAGCATCTGTTTCTGCTTTAATGGCTGCTATCTGCTTCTGTATTTGTGGCTCTTTTATCAGATACTTGTGAAGTATATCATTTACACTTGATAAATGTTCTTTTGTCGTGTGAAGCTCATGTTTCATCTCTTTAAGTTCTCTTTGCTGTTCCTGGTTTTGCTGGTCTTTCTCCTGTAACTGAAGTCTGGTTTCTTCCAGGCGGTTACCTAAGGCAATTCTGACATCTTCGGCGTCTTTGAGTGTTTGCTTTAGATTAGTGAGCTCTGCGTCTGCAGCCATCAACAATTCTTCCTTTGCGTGTACTGCATTCAGTGCTTCATCTCGTTGGGTGGTCATATCTTCCTGTTCTCTTATTATTGCCTGTAACTGCTTAACCTGTTCATTAAGTGCATGGTTTTCGGCCTTTACTGTGTGTAATTCCTCTTGGAGGGGTGTGATGTCTGCCTCCATTACTTCTAGTTTGTGTTGAAAATCATCTTGCACAGAGTCTGTGAGCTGTTTCAGTTGTCGCGGCAGTTGTTGTGATAAGTTGATGAGCATATGTCCTATTGCAGCTAAATCAGAAATTGCTGGGATGGCCGGAATTGGAGGTTTCGAAGAGGTTTCGGCGTGGAGCTGTTGGGAGTTCGGTGGCGAGTAAGTGGGTGATGAGGTTGAGGATGCAGTGGTTTCAGCAGGGTGAGTGGGGTAGACAGGTGAGATGGGTTTGAGTGGATGTTTCGGTGAGGGAGGAGGGAGGATAGGGTTAGATTGTATTACCTTTTCTTTTGTCGGTTGCTCCGATTCTACGTTTTCGGTTGCTGCGGACTCAACTGCTTTAAGCAGTGTTTCTAAAGCTTCCTTAGCTACTTGTTGTGTATCTTCTTGGTTTTGTGGCTCCGTTTGTTGCTGAGATATCTGTTCTGTCGAGACTGTTTCTGTTTCGGTCTGGTCTTGTTGTTGCTGCTCCGACGCTGATGTTTGTGCAGATGACTCATGTTGCATCGAGGTGTTGGTGTCATGGAATGTGTCTTCTTCTTGCGTATCTACTTCTTTATTTATTTCTTCATCTTCTCCGGCTGAGCCTAGTGCTTCGCTTTCCGAGGAACTTATCCTGATTCTTTTTCTTCGGAATAGCTGGTTGATTTCTTCTTCGTCTTCCTCATCGTCTTCTAACAGCTGTACGGATTCTTCCTGTCTTAGGACCGGACCTCTCGGTGGTGGTTGTGCTGCAAGGATGGTGGGAAAGAGAAATGATAGGATATGTGGCAACCTGGATCTTGGTGTGTTTCCTTTGTTCACCTGCTTCATAATGGCTACGCATTCTTTGTGTATACGGCTGAAGTAGTATGTTGCAAAGTTTACCGGTTCTCGTGAAGCTAAGTCGAGGGCTGAGTAGAATGCGCGTGATATTCCATAAGTTCGTTTCTGGAGGTTGAGTATGGCTACTAGGAATTGGAGTGCGGTTCTCTCAGGTTCATGTCTACAAAGAATGGCGTACTCGTTCGACGAATACCTAGGAAATAACTGTTTCATGGTGGCTATGGGAATGTTTGGGCCATTCTGTTTGCCTTGTGTAGGAAGTCGAAACGACTGAGCGAATGTTTGAAATGTGATTACTACTCGGGAGGGTAAAGAGGTGATAGCCCACATTTTCTCTGTCGCAGGTGTGTTGGCGATGGCGGAGATTACTCGCGCAAAGAAAGGGTGATTCTCCACTGAGTGCCATGGCAGCTCAGCGAAGTTGGATAATCCCCATATGTGCAGGTACTCTCCTACATCAGTAGGGAGTCCGTCATGGAAAGCGGCATAGTTTGCCTAAGCTTCCATGGCGCGATATAGTCAGCAAGCACAATCACGCAAACACAGGGTAACACAGATCACAATTACACAAATACGATAGCGTTTTTCGGCGGATTGGCGAAGATTATGTAGATGCACTGCAACTAAGAGAAATCAATCATAATAAATTATCCCGCGACGTGGATATGATAATTTCTTAACTATAGAGTGTATGCATGAACGGCTTGAAAAAGATCGGGCGGCTTTAGTTATAAATAGAGTTCAAGACGCGGATATTTACACTTATTTTATTGATTATGCAAAATTTAAAAGAAAAAGAGAAGGACTGAAAAAAAGAACGTCAAAAGTCGCGGCACTCCACGTAATGTCTTATCGTAGATGTGACGCTTGTCGATATGGTCGCAGCTTCGAACCATTTATTACTTTTGGCAAGGGAATTCCGGTTAATGTGGTCAAGCGAAATGTTGCAGGGCCCACCTGTTCCGTTATTCGATAAGGGCCAAACCATCGTAGCTTAAACTTGCCGGCAGAGCGATTCGATTTCGCATTGTAAAAGAGGACAAGCTGTCCTACCGTAAAAACTGGAGTTCGTAGATGTCTATCATGTGTTTTGACTTGTCTTAGCTGTACTTCCCTCATAGTCATAAAACTGTGCCATCGATGTTCGTCTAATTCTCTGAGGGTCTCCAACCGAAATGACAGAGAATCTTCCGGTAGTAATTTCTGGTTGATGGCTACTCTTAAACTTGGCACCACTATCTCCATTGGTGCTATAGCTTTGATTCCAAAGGCTAATTTGAAAGGAGTCAGTCCTGTGGTTACCTTATAAGTTGTTCGGTATGCCCACAATACGGCAGGTAACAGTTGATCCCATCTTTCCGGTGCGTCCATAATCAATTTTCGAAGTATATTTAGCAAAGACTTGTTGGTACTTTCGGCCAGACCATTAGCACGCGGATAATATGGAGAACTAAATCTGTGAGTAATCTGGAACGAATGTGTAAGTACCTTTATCAAGTTATTAGCAAAATGAGTGCCTTGATCTGTTACCAGTTCGAGGGGTAAACCAAATCTTGGAAAAACATATGTCAGTAGGCACTTTGCTACCACAACAACTGTAGCTGATCGTAAAGCCCATGCTTCTGCCCATCTTGTTGCATAATCAGTGCATGTTAAGATATAGTGATTATTGTTGAGAACTGAGGGTGGTGTAATAGGACCAATGAAATCCAAACCCCATTTCTAGAAGGGTTCTAATGGTAGTACAGGTTGAAGAGGAAAATGATGACGCTGTAATGGCTGTCCGGTTCTTTGGCAATTATCACAGGATTTGACAAACTGCAACACATCCCTGTACATAGTCGGCCACCAGAGTCCACTCTGCAGAATTTTCCGGTGGGTTAAATCTACAGCAAAATGACCTCCTGTTGGGATCGAGTGAGCCAAAGTGATGACTGAGTTTACTTCGTGTGGAGGAATACAACAAAGTAGAATTCCGGTATGATCCACATAATATAGTTCACCAGCAATCAACCGGAATCGGCGGCTGAATGCTGCAACTTTTCTGCGTATTGCTGTAGAAGTCTGGGATGGCAGGTATCCATTATTGAGAAAGGTCAATATCTGATCATAATAATTAGTTGGCATAGGCATGTCAGTGCTTTCATCGTGAGTTGGTTCAGAAGTATAGATCGCTGGAGTTGTGTCATCTACACCTACCGGAGCCTCACCGGAATCTAGGCGAGATAGAAAATCTGCTAAGGCGTGTGAGGTGCCTGGTCTATGTATAACTTCATAGTCAAATTCTTGCAATAGCAGCACCCATCGTGCTAATCGTCCTCCCAAATGCTGTTGCCGAACTAGATAAATAAGTGCAGCATGATCTGTGTGGAAAGTAAACTTTCGGCCCAGTAGATAATGTCTGAACTTTTTGACCGAATATACTAGACCTAAACATTCTCGTTCTGTTACCGAGTAATTCCGTTCAGCAGGGGCTAATCTTCGACTGGCGTAATACACAGGTCCCTGAACCATTTATTGGTTGGTTGCATTAGGACGCTACCAATAGCTATATCTGAAGCATCAACAAATACATGGAAGGGGTGATCCCAGTCGGGGGGTTGTAATATGGGAACCTGTGTTAATAAACATTTTAATCGATCAAACGCTATCTGGCACTCCTCAGTCCATTCAAATTGTCGTGGGGTCTTGGTGATTACTCTGTTCAGTGGTACTGCCAAATGGGCAAGCCACCGTAAGTGTCGTCCATGCCATCTAACTTGGCCCATAAAGCGCATTACTTCGTTAGGTGTTGTTGGTGCAGGCGCTTCTAATACTGCTGAAATCTTATCGGGATCTACCTGAATGCCTTGCGCAGACACAATATGACCAAGTAATTGTCCACAGGAGACCGCGAATACAGACTTGTTTGGGTTTAAACAGAGCTTGTATTTTCTGCATTTTTCAAAAAAACACCGTAAATGGAACAGATGTACTATCATTTTTCCAAATACTGAAAAATCGTCGAGATAAACTTGCATAAATGAAGTAAGGTAAGGTGAGAATATCTCTTGCATGCATCTTTGAAAAGTACTGGGAGCATTTCGTAAACCAAACCACATAACAGTGCATGCGAACACACCCCAGTTGGTGATGAAGGCGGTCTTCGGAATGTCCTGTTCAGCCATCCTAACTTGATTATATCCACTGTATCCATCTAAAAATGAATACATTTCATGCCCTGCTACACTATCAAGCATGGTGTCCAGGAAAGGTAATGGGAATGGATCTGGAACCGTAGCTGCATTTAGCTTCCGGTAGTCTACACAAATGCGGAGCTGCTTGTTCTTTTTCGGTACAATAACAATTGGTGATATCCACTCCGCGTGCTCTATAGGTACAATGAATCCAACCTTCAATAGCCTATCCAATTCTGCCTTTACCTGTGCTGCGTAGTTCGGGTTCATTTGATAGCTGGATTGTTTGATTGGCCTTGTCTCCGGCTTGAGCATAACCCTGTGTTGATAGATGCGCGGATCCAGACCCTTCATATCCTTATAATCCCAAGCAAAAATGTCAGAAAATTCCCTGAGAAGCTGAAGTAATTCTGCTTGAAATTTTTCTGGTAAGTTTTCTTTTATCTTGACTGGGCGTGGGTGGTTTGCATCTCCCAAATTACAAGTTACTAATTGATCTTCTGGCACATAAAATTGTCGCGGCTTCTCGGTGTCATCTGCTAGTTTGAAAAGTTGTCATAGTTCGGCGTCGTCTGTAGCAGCAATATCTTCTTTCTTATCTTCTTCTGTTACAGGTGTCATTGAGCAGACTGAGGGGCTCCAATTATGTACAGCAGCTTGTAGGTCAACGGTTCCTAAGGAAATCAAATCAATGTTGTTCTTTAAGAACTCTTCTTCTTCGTCATCTGATAGTCCATCTAGCATATGAACGGGCTCTGCGAAATATGGTCTAGCATGTAGTTCACAGGGCTGTATAGCGTCTAATTTTACAACACATCTTCGATTTTTACCCTTGAATGTGAGCTCCTGTGCAGACCAGTCTTGTATCACCTTAGCCTGCTTCAGCCAAGGTCGACCGAAAAGGAGATTGTAATCCAGGGTGGATTCCTACCCAATAGGAGCGGAGCTAATACCGTTAAGGTATAGTATTAGCTTCATCGTGTTGTAAACGAAAAGTTTCTGTTCTTGAATGCCGGGTTCAAATATCTCAGCCGCTGGTTGTAATGGTCTACCAGATCTGGTCTGAACAACGGCAGCTTGTGTTTCTACCGGCGTGATCTGAACCATATTTGTCATCGCATTTTGCCGTTCCTTCTTCCTTTGGTCATACTCAGCTGCGTCTTTGCAGAACCTTCTAATGTGTCCAAATTCACCACAAAAATGACAACGTGGTGGTGGCAAATTGGGGTTTTCCGGTGTCTGTACGGTCTGCCAGCGGTTTGCGTTATAGTTGTTCCTCTGTCCTCTGTAATTTCGATAACCTTGTTGTTGGTTGTTTCTCATCTGCGGAGGCACATAGTGATTGGCTGGTTGCCCTGGTTCTTGTATAATTGCATTGACAGTCGCTGTCCCTTGTACTTTAGCGTTATAGGCACAGTTTTCGGTGGTGTGTCCGGTGGTGTTGCAGATGGCACAAAATAGCTGATTCAGTGCACAAGTGGCCCTCGTATGGCCCGAATTCTTGCAGGTGGTGCAATACATTTGCCTTGTTAGATCTTCTGCACCGTTTTTGTTTGTCTTTAACCACTCCAGATCTTCTGTAAATCCCCCGACTTTGTTTTCTAGTTGTAGAGCCATCGCAATTACTGCATCTAGGGTCATTGCTCCGACACATCGAATAATCATGATCTGTCTGAGTTGTGGATTCAGTCCATTAATAAACCATTGAGTAATGACGTCATCCGGCAGGTTGGCATGTGCTGGTGGCAATTGCCGCAAGTGTGTTCTGAATAAAGTGGCGTATTCTTGCACTGTTTGGTTTACTTTCTGTCTATTGTTTTGTAAGTAGTCGAAAATTTCTGCGGGATTCTTCTTTAGTCTAAATCTTTGCAGAAATGCATCCCTTACTGCTTCATAGGTGCCGAAGTGATTTATATCATACTCTGTAAGCCATCTAGCGGCTTCATTGACCAAGGTGGACTGGAAAACGATAGCCTTATACGCCGAGTCAATGGGGTGATTGAGTACTGCATAACTAATCTCAAAAGTGCGTACATGCGCGTCTGGGTCATCCCCTGGAAATCCACCGAATTTAGTGTACGTTACACCTGTCGGCAGTGGCCTGGGTGGACATACTTGTTGCTGTTGTTGGCCGTTCATCGTGCTGCTGATTGTATGGTGACTATCTCCTGTGTTCCGCGGGTGAATATCTGAATCTTCAGAATCTGTCTCCTCAGCCTGTGCTCTTTCTGGTCTGATAATCTTGCTCAGTATGTTACGAATCTCGGCTTCGAACACAGTTCCCTCCTTTTTGAAGTCGATCGTAGGAAGGCTTACCCCTAATAGCGGTGTGTGGGTTAAAGATTTACCAAAAAGTGGTAATCTGGTACTGGAAAACTGCACCGAAATGTCACCAGAAGGTGTTGATTTTCCACCAGTGCAGACTGTTTTCTTTTCTTTACTGCCTTCTTCGGCAAAATCGTTGCTAATCGTTAACAATTTTGAATCTCCAATAAAAGCGGGTAAGC
This sequence comes from Ceratopteris richardii, assembly GCA_020310875.1. Taxonomy (NCBI): domain Eukaryota; kingdom Viridiplantae; phylum Streptophyta; class Polypodiopsida; order Polypodiales; family Pteridaceae; genus Ceratopteris; species Ceratopteris richardii. The sequence goes on from CM035406.1 coordinate 16,024,509, forward strand.
TAACTTTAGATTGCGTCCTGGTAGATTCTGGAATTACTGTATTTCCGACAGATCGTGCCGAAACAGTACCGGAATTTATCAGAGATGCAGAGAAATCAACCGGAATATGACCGGAATCGTCAGTAACGTTTCTTTCCTCCTTGTCAACAGGTTTGGATCTTCCTGCGCTTCTACCTCCTGGAGGCGTTCTTAGTAGATTAGGTATTCTTGTCTGTTTGTGCTTCGGATACGTCTCACCGGATCGAGTAACCGGCATATACTACTCGTACTATACTTCTTTACAGTTGTCCAAAAACAATGACTATCCTTGCAATCGATCAGCGTGCGTTCTAAATATTACGTTCGTCACACAAATGGTGATCTTGATACTTCTTGCGTCAGTGAACGGAAATCTTGATGCCACATCCCCAGCGGGATCGCCAGTGTTAATCGGTTGTAGGTAAAGCGCCTTTTCCAATTATCGGAAGTGTGTTTTACCTGGTCCTTGGGTTCTTGGGAGTGGAAGGGGTCTGTAAGACTAGAGACCCTATACTAATTTTCCCAATACAACTACGTCAGATACAGGGGTCTACTGGAACTTAACAAGATTCGCTTATGCTCAACTACTTCAATACTTAATTCGTTGGAGACCTTAGCACAAGAATCAAGTCACTCGTTCAGATAGATATCAAACCATTCTACAATCAACGTCACAGCCAATACATTCATGAAGGACCGAAATTCTGAAGACCATCTGTACCTACTTAAGCTTCTTACGGCGACATTAACTTACCATACCACGATAGAGTAAACATTAAAACAACGTACTCCCCGTGGTACCAGAACTACTATCTTCTACGCACAGAACTTGTTAACCATCTGGTGGATCATCTCTAGACAATCAGTTAGCCCAATACATAAAACCACACTTCCAGCAAGGATTCACACACAGAACGTCGGCCCTACGGCAGATGAGTTGCTTAAACGGGACAAGTTTGCAACCGCACGACTATCAACAAGAACGAATGCAGACAAAGATCAGACCAACAGATACACAGGTCACTTAGACAACTCAGAAATAACAAGATTAACTAACGTCAGACCACACACAGACGAACAGTCTGGTGAATTTCCCAACAAATCCCGTCTCTGCGCGTCTCTTTTTCATTGCTTTATATAAGCTTTTACAAGAATGCACATAACAACCTTTCACGCGTGTTTTACAAAGATTTTCGTTATGCGAGTCTCTCTACGGCGGCCGGCTAACATATACAAACCAAGAAAAATATTCCGAATTTTGCTGATCTGGTATCTATGCTGATTATTGAAGAAGAGAATCTTGGTGAGGATTCAAAATCCCAAGGAAAGCCCAGTTCTGAGTAGGTATTCTACTCTGGCAGAGGAAGAGGCAGAGGTAGAGGCTTTGGAAGTGGAAGAGGAAACAATAACCAAGACCAAAGTCAACAACATAATCATGCAGGAGGAAGAGGACAGTTTCGAGGCAGGGGGAGCTAAAGAGGCTGCAGAAATTTCCAAAGAAATGATTCAGGTAATGACAGTAAAGGATGTTGGAATTGTGGTAAACCTAGACACTTTGAACGTGATTGCAAGTTGAAGAATCAAAATAACAGAAGGCAACAGAATAACTATGCATCCACAACTACAGATGATTCTGAGAAGCTGTTCATGGTTCAACATCACATGATGAATATGATGTCTGCTGGTGTTTCAAATCAAATGATAATGTCTGGTATGTTGGTTCAGGCGCTTCAAATCACATGACTAGTCATGCAGAATGGTTTAGTAGTTTGCAGAAAATGCCAGTTCCTGGATATGTTGAAACAGGTGATGATACATCGCATCCTATTGAGCATACAGGAAACATAGCATTGTCTATGGAGGACGGGAAGGTAAAACATCTTGCTGATGTGCTGCATGTTCCAAATATAACAAAGAATTTGGTTTCTGTTGGACAAATGGTTGACCAAGGATTACAAGTGTTAAAGGTTACTTCGTTGTTTACGATTATCGTAATTGTTAATTACTTACCGCGGTCGTTAAGTACTACTTCAACGCAACAACCCTTCGGAGACTCCAGAATCTGGTTCCATACCTATGTACCAGATATTTCCGAGTCTCTCTTTCTCTGTATTCAATCTTACCGCAATAATAGACTGACTCTAACTACGTGGGTCCTTGGGAGTGGTAGGGGTCTGTTAGACAGAGGCCCTATACTATTTTCCCGATTTCTCACTCACTCGTTACTCGGTCAGCGCGTCTTAGCTCAGTAGTTGTTTCTGATCAACCAAGGCTATCAACGTCTTAGAATCCCGTACTCCACGATCTACCTGCTATCACAGTTGAGCAGTAATCCGGACTGAGAATCAATACACAAAGCGTACTGCTGGTAACTTAACACGAAATCCTTCTGCACAATTTACGACTTTACCGAGTACCACATTCAATTGGCAAGACCTACTGACTATAACTTGTCGCGCACTTTATCATCATTCTACTCGCATTCAGAACACTACTGGTACTAATCTGAACATAGATACACTACCTGCTCAGCCATTCACAGAAACTCATAACTCACAATCGAACCATGTTAGTTCTTTATGCGTCCGTGTTCCACAGAAGAACGATCAGACAAACGCATTCCTGTCGACTAACGCTTAGGAAATACTTTAATCATTACCGGGTGAAATCTCTGCAACACCGCATCAATTCGTAACACTGCGTATAACGCACATACGCACACAAGCACATACACAGGAGAGGGAAGGGAGCAGACGAAACAGAACAGAGTTACTCTTGTTCTACACATACAACACTTATACGTGCAATTCCCAAACGCAGGGGACTCTTTAGCTCGTTACCGAACAAACTCTCACAATCGCAGTACCGACTCGTAACACACAGTGTATCACACATACACAATCAAATGATTACACAGGTAAGGCGCGCAGAACAGGACGGAACCAAGACACTCTACTCAATTGCACACAGTAGAAGAAGTAAAATAACCCCAAAACGGGAACTCTCACAATACATTCACAGCTTCCAAAAACGGGGGGCGCTGGGGCTCTCTCTCTGGCTCTCTCTGATGCCCTCTCTGATCGCTTTAAATAGAGTTTTGTTACAAGGCTTTTACGCGAATCTTTCTTTACCGCGTACTTTCAGAAGGGTTCTTTCTACATTAAAAACCTCTGTCTAAGTACAATTGTCCTTTGTTCGGCGGCCGTCTAACACTGGCACGCACGGTGGACTCGAACCCGCAAGTGCAATTCTTCATCGTTGCAACGGATATCTTGGCTCTTGCAACGATGAAGAACGTGGCGAAATGCGATACGTAGTGTGAATTGCAGAATTCCGCGAATCATCGCAACTTGCGCCCGCGGCTCGTCCAAGGGCATGTCTGCCTGGGCTATCCACCAGAAAGACTCTGGTTAATCGTTCATAATGTCCAGATCCTGTGGGTGATTCTGCAATTATCTTCCAATCCCGAATATGTCGCTGTACGTGGTAGGTCGTCTCTTGCTCCATAATTTCTTCAAACTCGTGTAGCTGGTCTAGTTGCCTCAAGGACTCAAACTTTAGATACTCGCAGCTCTTCCTTTAAATAGTTTTCTGAACTTCTAAGCCCTTCTGAAAAACATGTCGATTTGTACATATAATAAGAATCTACTCTTGATTTCGTTGTTACCTGGGCCCTCTTTCTTGATCTTGTGCTTTAAGCGCTTCGTGTATGGAATCAAAGTACCCTCTGTGCTGTTGAATCCGTGTCTTCTGCAGAAGTCATGTAGCCATACAGTATCCTATCACCACCTGGCGGAGATATCCATTTCTGTTGTCTGTCGGTCCGTGCCAGGAATTTAACTCCCCAATCCTTTCTGAGCGCACTTGTTCTAGTGGCGGAAGAAATCCACTTTCCCCATGGTGACTTAGCAAACTGTAGGAGTCCCATCCTCTGGTGATGTTGTCGAAGTTCTTTGATATTCTCCATCAAATCCTTGTCATTATCCTGTTCGTTTCGCCTGTCGTCTTCCGAATCGCTAGCCATGATCACTTTTCCCGAGTCACTGGAAATGATCAATTCTTCCTCGCGGTCGTATTCGTACTTCATCACTCCTCGTCTTGCTTTCGTCTGCATCGGCATCATCCTTGATGCTACCTTGCTTCATCACCCTTTCCGGCCACCATGAAGAGCGTTGTCTTTCGGTCTTGTTCCACACTAAGGCACACAGCTTACGCCTAGTGTCTTGCCAGCTCGATCGAAGCCATTGTGATGTAGTATCGGTTGTAGTCTGAACACCGGTTTGGTGTAAGTGTGCGTTCCCGGGTATTCGTATTTATAAGTGCGAGACCTTAAACTGCCAGTCGCTAGAATGATGGTATTCCATTCTGATATGACATTTGAGGTTGCTTACCGAGATTCTCGAATCAAGAATCATCATTCTGGGGACTGGCGCTGGACTTGGGACGTCTTTTACATGTGTGAAAGTATTATGCACAAAAAATCGTGACTTCTAATACTAACTTTCGGACTTAGTATTATCGGGTCCTCGGGACTCGTACCCGCAAGTATCTACGGTTCGGATACTATACCTTCTAAATACATACTTCTGGCAAGTCTAAATGTTCGGGTAATTTTCTTTTTAAGGGTTTCTAACATCTGGACTAAGGTGGTGGGTTCTAATAATTGTGCGTCGGTTCTAACTGCACTGAGGGCTATGGCTTGATTTAACAAAATGTCGGCTTGGGTTTGAAGGAAAGCCTCCTGTAGATAGAAGTCGTTGGCGAGCGCTGCATCTCGGGCGGTCGTAATTTCGGTTAATTTGTTCTGCAGCCCGTGGATACACTCCTTCTGGTTGCGTATTTGGTTGTCTTGACGTTCGAATTGTTGGGTTTGGAAATCCAGCGTTTTCTTTAATGCGTCTCGTTCTCTGCGGGTATTGGCGATGTCTTTCTGATATTGGCCCTCCTTTATTAATTGTTTTTTGAGAATACTGTTGACCGCGTCAGCGCATTCTTCGGCTCGGCGTAATTGTTCTTGAACTTCGGCAGCTTCTTTCTGTTGCTCCTGCATCTTCTGGGTGGCTTCTTGTAATTGGGTCTTCGAGTCTGCGACCAAATCTTCGAGAGAGGCGTTGATGTCTTCTTGTTCCTGAAGGGCGGTCTTCAGGTTTTGAATTTCTTCATTGGCATCTTGGATGATCAGGTCTTTGGCAGTGAGCTGTTCCAGGGCTGCATCTCGTTGTTGTAGTAAGGTCTGCTCTGTTGAAAACCGTGCTTGGAGTTCGGCTAGCAGTGTCTGCAGGTGATGATTCTCTGCCTTTACGGCGACGATCTCTTCCTGGAGGGGGGTGATGTCGGCTTCTATGGTGTCTACTTTGTGCTGGTATTCAGCCTTCAGGCTGTTTGTAGCGGCTGTAAATTGTGCGGGCAGCTGGTGTGATAGCTGAATGAGGAACTGCCCCATGGCGGCAAGTTCCGAGAATGCGTTGGGTGGCGGTGGTAGTTGAGAGGATGTATCGGAGCGTAGTTGCTGGGAGTTGGGTGGAGAGTAGTTAGGTGAGGAAGAAGAGGATGGTGCTGGTTCGGTGAAGGGTGGAAGGGGTGGTTCCGGTGGGGGGAATGGCTTGTCAGGAGGTGGTGTGGTGTCGGAGGGGTTTACCTTGGCGATTGTTTGTTGTACGGTTTCAGTATGATGGATGGCGTCGATCAGTTGATCTAATGCTTTGGTGGCGGACTCCTGTTCATCTTGGTGGTGCTCAGATTCTTTTTCGGTGGATAGTATTTCTGTTTCGGCTTGCTCCTGCTGGTCTGGTTGCTCCGTCGATGTTTCGATGTGTGTGGTGGTGTCGTGGTACGTTTCTTCTTGGTCGTCTGGCTTGGTCTCCTGATCTTTTCCGGCGGATCCTTGGACTTCACTCTCCGAGGAGCTGATTCGAATGCGCTTGGTGCAGAAGAGTTGATTAATTTCTTCGTCTTCGTCTTCGGTGTCTTCGATCGGCTGTGCTGATTCCTCGTGCCTAATTGCGGGGCCTGTGGGTGGGGGTTGTGCGGCGAGAATGGTGGGAAAGAGGAAGGAGATGATGTGGGGAAGGCGAGAGCGTGGGGTGGATCCCTTTCGAAGCTGTCTAACGATAGCTACGCACTCTCTATGGATTCTCAGGAAGAAGTAGGAGGCAAAGTTTACAGGTTCGCGGGCTGCTAACTCTAAGGCGGAGTAGAAAGGGCGAGAGATACCATATGTTCTCTTCTGCAGGTTGAGAATTGCTACAAGGAATTGGAGGGCGGATCGCTCGGGGTCTGGGCGGCATAGGATGGCGTATTCGTTGGATGAGGAGCGAGGAAAAAGTTCGGTCATACGAGCAACAGGGATGCTCGGGCCATTTTCGTGGCCTTGCGGGGTGAGGCGGTAGGCGTCGGCGAAGGCTTGGAAGGTGATGACAGTTCTGTGTGGGAGGGAAAGGAAGGCCCACTGTCGTGCGGTGGCGGAGCTTTGGGCAATGGCTTGAATGATCTGAGCGGAGAAGGGATGGGTTTCCACTGAGTGCCAAGGCAACTCAGCGAAGTTGGCCAACCCTCTGCATCTCAGGTATTCGCCTACGTCGGCAGGGATACCTTCACTGAAAGCGGTGTAGTTAGCTAGCGCCTCCATGGTGGTTACAGGCACATATACAGAAAACACAGAGTACTCGGATAACACATACAATCACAAAAACACAATAGCGGTTCTGGCGCAACTCAGGGGTTTAAATATGTAGAACACGGTGTGGAGGTGAGGATCGATATGGTTTGCATGCTGGCGTGCGTACTGAGTGATCGGTAGGGAGAGGCGGCTGGTATCATAAAGATCTGTACAAAAGACGGCTAAAAGCAAAACGTATAAATTTGTACAAAAACGTGGCTCGTCGCCGAATAATTAAGGCGTACTGGTAGTGGGATAATACGGTCGCAACTTCGATCCATTAATTACTTTTGGAAGTGGAATTTCGGTCAACGTAGTCAACCGAAAAGTTGCCGGACCTACTTGTGCTGAGATCTTGAAAGGGCCGAACCATCGTAGTTTGAATTTTCCGGCTGCTCTGTCCGATTTTGCATTATAGAAGAGTACAAGCTGACCTACCGAAAAGATTGGCGTCTTCAAATATCGATCGTGCGTCTTAGCCTGTCTTAGTTGAACGTCACGCATAGTTAAAAAACTGAGCCATCGGTGCTCATCGAGTGCTCTGAGTGCGTCCATTCGTTCTGTCAGTGAAGATTCTGGAAGCATCTTCTGAGTGATTGCTACCCGCAAACTTGGGATGACTATTTCCATGGGAGCGATAGCTTCTAAGCCATAAGCTAACTTGAAAGGTGTCAGGCCTGTGGTTACTTTATATGTAGTTCGGTATGCCCATAATACTGCAGGTAGTAGTTGATCCCACCTTTCCGGTGTTTCCATGATCAATTTCCGGAGGATATTTAACAGTGCTTTGTTTGTACTTTCAGCTAGTCCATTGGCACATGGATAATAAGGAGAACTAAATTTATGTGTGACTTGGAAGGACTGTGTGAGAGCCTTCATTAAATTGTTTACAAAATGAGTACCTTGATCTGAGACAATTTCCAGTGGTAATCCAAATCGTGGAAAGACATCCGTGAGTAGGCATTTTGCTACCGTAACTGCTGTAGCAGATCGCAAAGCCCAAGCTTCTGCCCATCGAGTTGCGTAATCTGTGCAAGTCAATATGTATCGATTGTTACTGGATACTGCTGGAGGTGTAATTGGCCCGATAAAATCTAAACCCCATTTCTGGAAAGGTTCTAATGGTAAGATGGGTTGCAGGGGAAAAAGATGCCGTTGTAAGGGCTGACCAGTTCTTTGGCAAGCATCGCATTGTCTAACAAACTGTGAGATATCTCTGTACATAGTTGGCCACCAGAGTCCTCCTTGTAAAATTTTCCGGTGAGTTAAGTCTGCTGCAAAATGGCCACCGGAAGGAATTGAGTGAGCCAGAGTGATAACTGAGTTAACTTCATGTGGTGGAATACAGCGAAGTAGGATTCCGGTATGATCTGTATAATACAGTTCTCCAGCAACTAACCGAAATCGGCGGCTAACAACTGCGATTTTTCTTCGAACTGCCTTGGCAGTCTCGGCTGGAAGGCGTCCTTCGGTGAGGAAAGTTAGAATCTGATCATAGTATGTAAGTGGTGTTTCTAAGTTGGGTGACTCATCCGGTAGTGGTTCAGCATTATAAATCGCAGGAGTCGAGTCATCTATTCCTATCGGAGCTTCGCCGGAATCTAGGCGTGATAAGAAATCTGCTAAGGCGTGTGCATTTCCGGGTCGGTGAATGACATCATACTCGAATTCTTGTAAAAGTAGCACCCATCGTGCCAATCGTCCTCCTAAGTGCTGCTGTCTTACTAGATAAACAAGGGCAGCATGATCCACATGGAAGGTAAATTTACGACCTAGTAGATAATGTCTGAACTTTTTGATTGAGTAGATTAGTCCTAGACATTCTCTTTCCGTGGTGGAGTAGTTCTTTTCTGCAGGCGCAAGTCTTCTACTGGCGTAATAAACAGGGCGAAACCACTTGTCTGTTTGCTGCATCAGAATACTGCCTATTGCAATATCTGAAGCGTCAACAAAAACATGGAACGGATTGTCCCAGTCCGGTGGTTGTAAAATTGGAGCGTGCGTCAGGAGGTACTTGAGTCGATCAAATGTAGTTTGACATTCTTCAGTCCATTCAAACTGTCGAGGAGTTTTTGTGATTAGCTTGTTCAGAGGTACTGCTAGGTGAGCAATCCACCGTAAGTGTCTGCCATGCCATCGTATTTGACCCATAAAACGCATTACTTCCTTCGGAGTTGTGGGTATCGGGGCTTCTAAAATCGCTGAAATCTTATCGGGGTCCACTTGAATACCTTGAGCAGATACGATATGCCCAAGTAGTTTACCACACGAAACGGCAAACACGGATTTGCTAGGATTAAGGCAGAGTCTATATTCTCTACACTTCTGAAAGCAGCATCGTAAGTGAAACAAATGGGCTATCATCTTCCCAAAGATTGAGAAGTCGTCGAGGTAGACTTGCATGAATGAAGTGAGATAAGGAGAAAATATCTCCTGCATACATCTTTGAAAGGTGCTTGGCGCATTTCTTAGTCCGAACCACATTACTGTACAGGCAAAAACACCCCAATTGGTAATGAAGGCAGTTTTTGGTATATCTTCTTCAGCCATTCTAACCTGGTTGTACCCGCTGTATCCATCTAAAAATGAATACATTTCATGACCTGCGACTCTATCAAGCATGGTATCCAAAAAGGGGATCGGGAAGGGATCTGGTACTGTTGCTGCATTTAGTTTCCGGTAATCCACACAGATTCGTAACTGCTTGTTTTTCTTTGGCACGATCACGATGGGTGAGATCCATTCAGCGTGTTCTACTGGTACAATGAATCCGACTTTTAATAGTCTATCAAGTTCAGCTTTTACTTGTGATGCATAATGGGGGTTCATTCTATAGCTGGGTTGTCTTTGCGGTTTCACTTCTGGTTTCAACATGACCCTGTGTTGATAGATGCGCGGATCTAATCCTTTCATGTCTTTGTAATCCCATGCAAAGACGTCTGCAAATTCTTGAAGAAGTTTAATCAAATCCGCCTTAAATGTTTCTGGTAAGTTCTGCCTTATCTTCACAGGTCGTGGGTGGTCTCTATCTCCTAGATTGTACGTGATCAGCTGGTCTTCTGGAATATAAAATTGTTGAGGTTTCTCTGTATCATCTGCTGGCTTGAACAGTGGTTGTAATTCGTCGTCATGGGTTGAGGAAGTATTTTCCTGGACCGAAATTCCGGTGATAGCTACTACTGTACATATTGACGTGTTCCAGTTATCTATGACGGATTGTAGGTCAACAGTTCCTAGAGTCATTAAATCGGCGTTACTCTTCAGAAATTGCTCTTCTTCATCATCTGACAGTCCATCTAACATGTGAACTGGTTCAGCAAAGTATGGTCGGGCGTGAGGTTCGCAAGATTGCATAGCATCTAGTTTCACCACATATTTACGATGGGCATCCTTGAACGTAAGCTCTTGTGCAGACCAGTCCTGTATTACCTTCGCATGCTTCAGCCAAGGTCGGCCGAAAAGAAGATTGTAATCCAAAGTGGATTCGGGTAGATCTAGTATGACAAAAGTCATCTTGAAGGTTGTACCTTGTAGAGTGATTGGTACATTCCGCACAAGTCCTACAGGATGGACTCTTGATTGATCCGCCATTCGAACAAAGAATTGCACTGGTTCAATTTCGGTCCAGCCTAGCTTTTTGCATAATGCTGCGGTTGCAATGTTTACGCCTGAGCCTCCATCAATCAATACTTGCGTGATCTTTTGGTTCTTATACCATACTGTGATCAAGGGTACTGCGTGGTCAATCGCAGCATCAGGTTCCGGTTGAACAGCGGCTGTCGTAGGAATGCAAGAAGGTACTGGACTGAATTGTTGCTGAAACTGTTTTCGGATCCCAGGCACTAAGGTCAGAAGTTGGCCTAGAGGTAGCGTGATGGATGCTTTGGACAAAATTTCCCAGGCCTGTTGAGCTTGATTGTCTTGTTCTTTTGGACTTGCAGTCTCTACTGACGCAGAAATGTCTGCTGTTGTTTCTGCTGATGATGATGGCCCTACTGATGCATCCTTTTGTGTTGTGTCGTCCTTTGATGAAGAAGCCTGAGTCACCGGAATAGGTTCAGGGAACACTGGTGGTTCTGTTGTGGTCCAGTGACTGGCTTTGTTATACATCCTTCGTTGTTCTTGTATCCCTGGTTCAAAGATTTCTGCTGCCGACTGAAGTTGTTTACCAGAACGGGTCTGGATTGTAGCAGTCTGTGTCTCAAGCGGTGTAATTGTCACCATGTTGGCCATTGGATTCTGGCGTTCCTTCCTTCTTTGATCATACTCCATTGCGTCCTTACAAAACCTTCTAATGTGGCCGAATTCGCCACAAAAATGGCACCGCGGAGGTGGTAACTCAGGTTTTTCCGGTGGTGGTCCATTCTGCCATCGGTTGGCATTATAAGTGTTGTTTCTCTGTCCTCGATAGTTCCGATATCCTTGTTGTTGATTGTTTCTCTGTTGCGGAGGCACATAGCGATTTACTGGTTGGCCATGTTCTTGGATGACTGCATTGACGGTTGCTGTCCCTTGTATCCTAGCGTTGTAGATACAGTTTCCGGTGGTGTGTCCGGTAGTGTTGCAGATAGCGCAAAACACTTGGTTTAGTGCACAGTGGGCACTTGTATGCCCCGAATTTTTGCATGTGGTGCAATATACTTGCCTGGTGATATCTTCAGCCGTATTTTTGTTTGTTTTTAGCCATTCCAAGTCTTCCGAAAATCCACCAACCTTGGATTCTAGCTGTAGAGCCATTGCAATAACGGCATCCAAGGTCATAGCTCCGACACATCTTATGATCATGATCTGCTTCAGTTGTGGGGTTAATCCATTGATAAACCATTGAGAGATGACATCATCAGGTAGATTAGCGTGAGCCTGTGGTATCTGCCGTAAATGTGTTCGAAAGAGGGTAGCGTACTCCTGGACGGTCTGATTTACTTTCTGTCTGTTGTTCTGTAGATACTCAAAGATTTTAGCGGGATTCTTCTTCAGTCTGAATCGCTGTAAAAAGGCGTCTCGTACTGCATCGTAAGTACCGAAATGATTGATATCATATTCCGTGAGCCATCTCGCCGCTTCATTGATCAGTGTTGATTGAAAAACAATGGCCTTATACGCCTGATCTGGTGGGTGATTAAGAACTGCATAACTTATCTCGAACGTCCGTACGTGGGCGTCTGGGTCGTCTCCTGGGAATCCACCGAATTTTGCGTAGGTTACTCCTGTTGGAGGTGGCCTTGGCGGTCCTAGTTGTTGTTGTTGATGGTGTTGTTGTTGGTGTTGCCCGCTCATTGTGAAGGGTTCAGGGTTTCCTTCTATATCTCGGAATTGATCGGGTGAACTATCGGGACTTGTATCGCCGGATGGTGCGTTTTCCGGTGTACTGTGTCGGCTTAAGATGCTTCGGATCTCTGTTTCGAACAGCTTTCCTTCCTTCTGGATGTCTAATATTCGAAATCTTTCTTCCAAACACGAAGGTCGAGTTGATGATTCCGAAAAAAAGGCTAAACCCTTGCCAGCGATCGGTGATTCTATTACCGGAATCTCACCGGAATGAACCGAAATTGGGCCAGAATGCCCTGCTTTACTACGTTTACCGAACTTTTCTGACGTATTTCTGACCGTGGATAACTCTAAATCTTTATCTGATGTTGTTAGACTAGGTTCCAACAGCGTTTTGATAGAGTCTGGTCTTGCTATATCCTCGATATGCTGGGTCGAAGTAGCATCAGAATGTATCAAAGGCGTTGACCGTTCTACCGGAATATGACCGGAATTACTTGTAACGTTTCTACTTTCCTTGACCACTTGGTCAGATCTAATTATGCCTACTTCTTCCGAGGCTATCTTTTGGGATTTTCGTGCTCCAGTCTGACGATTCTTAGGATATGTTTCGCCCGATCGAGTGACCGGCATGTATCATTGCCCAGTGATACTATTCGAGCAGTTCGCAACAATCTGGATCTGTTGCTACTGTTAGTGAAGAAAATGTTACTGGATGTTTGCTTCTTACAAACCGTTAGCATTCTAGTGCCACTGTCTCACAAGTGACTCGTAATTAAATGCTACTTTACCGTAGAGACTGGTAATCAGTTGCCATTTTCTCGCAGACACCTGGGCCAGAGAGTTGGCAGGTGGATGCCACTTTCCCACAGACGGCGCCAAATGTTAAAGGTTACTTCGTTGTTTACGATTATCGTAATTGTTAATTACTTACCGCGGTCGTTAAGTACTACTTCAACGCAACAACCCTTCGGAGACTCCAGAATCTGGTTCCATACCTATGTACCAGATATTTCCGAGTCTCTCTTTCTCTGTATTCAATCTTACCGCAATAATAGACTGACTCTAACTACGTGGGTCCTTGGGAGTGGTAGGGGTCTGTTAGACAGAGGCCCTATACTATTTTCCCGATTTCTCACTCACTCGTTACTCGGTCAGCGCGTCTTAGCTCAGTAGTTGTTTCTGATCAACCAAGGCTATCAACGTCTTAGAATCCCGTACTCCACGATCTACCTGCTATCACAGTTGAGCAGTAATCCGGACTGAGAATCAATACACAAAGCGTACTGCTGGTAACTTAACACGAAATCCTTCTGCACAATTTACGACTTTACCGAGTACCACATTCAATTGGCAAGACCTACTGACTATAACTTGTCGCGCACTTTATCATCATTCTACTCGCATTCAGAACACTACTGGTACTAATCTGAACATAGATACACTACCTGCTCAGCCATTCACAGAAACTCATAACTCACAATCGAACCATGTTAGTTCTTTATGCGTCCGTGTTCCACAGAAGAACGATCAGACAAACGCATTCCTGTCGACTAACGCTTAGGAAATACTTTAATCATTACCGGGTGAAATCTCTGCAACACCGCATCAATTCGTAACACTGCGTATAACGCACATACGCACACAAGCACATACACAGGAGAGGGAAGGGAGCAGACGAAACAGAACAGAGTTACTCTTGTTCTACACATACAACACTTATACGTGCAATTCCCAAACGCAGGGGACTCTTTAGCTCGTTACCGAACAGACTCTCACAATCGCAGTACCGACTCGTAACACACAGTGTATCACACATACACAATCAAATGATTACACAGGTAAGGCGCGCAGAACAGGACGGAACCAAGACACTCTACTCAATTGCACACAGTAGAAGAAGTAAAATAACCCCAAAACGGGAACTCTCACAATACATTCACAGCTTCCAAAAACGGGGGGCGCTGGGGCTCTCTCTCTGGCTCTCTCTGATGCCCTCTCTGATCGCTTTAAATAGAGTTTTGTTACAAGGCTTTTACGCGAATCTTTCTTTACCGCGTACTTTCAGAAGGGTTCTTTCTACATTAAAAACCTCTGTCTAAGTACAATTGTCCTTTGTTCGGCGGCCGTCTAACACAAGTCAGGTTCAATTCTGATGGATTTTATATGTAGAAGAGTACAAGTAGGATGGACGATTGATTGCCAAAGGAAACAAAGTGGGTAGGATGTTCACCTTAAATGTGAAGATTCCTGAAATGAATGCAGCCATGTTTGCAAAAGGTGCAGGAGTTATTGCAGATATAGAGATGTGGCACAAACGGATTGGACATGCAAACTTGCAAGGGCTGAAATTGATGCAGTCAAAGGAGATTGTCCATGGACTACCAAATTTCAAAGTTGCAGAAATGCAAAAGGTATGTGCAACATGTCAATTTGGTAAATAGTCAAGAGCATCATTTCCACATGACAAGCATGTTAGTGAGAATGTACTAGACATAGTACATATAGATGTTTGGGGTCCAGCAAAGACCACATCTATGGGCGGTTGCAGGTTTTATGTTACTTTTATTGATGATCATACACGCAAAGTATGGGTATATTTCATGAAAGAGAAGAGCGAGGTGTTCACTCACTTATAGAATTTTAAAGCTATGGTGGAAAAAGAGACAGGGAAGTACATTCAGACAATAAGATATGATGGAGGAGGTGAATACATGTCAAATGAGTTCAGTAGTTTTCTAAAAAATCATGGAATTCGGCGTCAGTTTTCATGTAGGTACACACCACAACAGAATGGCATTGCTGAATGCAAAAATAGAAATATTACAGAAATAGCAAGAGCCTTGATGGCTGAGAAGAATATGCCTCATTCTTATTGGGCAGAAGCTGTGCATACTGCTGTATACATCATGAAAAGAACTCCGACTGCTGCTGTACATCAAGTTACACCTAAAGAGAAGTTTACAGGTAAAAAGCCAAACTTATCACAGCTGAAAGTTTTTGGCTGTATTGCATATGTACATGTCCCAAATGAATTGAGGATGAAGGTTGATCCAAAAGCAGAAAAGTGTGTCTTCATTGGATACTCTCTTGAGCAAAAGGGATATAAATGTTATAACCCACTCACACGACAAGTAAAGGTGAGCAAAGATGTGGTATTTGATGAAATGTCAACCTTCTATGCAGATGCCAAAGAAGCATTGAGTCTTGAACCAAATGACAAAGAAAATGCTGAAAAATCAAGTGCAGAATCTCAGGTTTTGAGTGGACCAGATGCATCACCAAGCAATAGTTCCAACTCAAATCCATGGAGTGGAAGATTACGTGGAAATTTCAGTCCAGCAAATTGCACAAACATATGGCATTGATTATGAGAAAACATTCAGCCCTGTAGCTAAAATGTCTACTGTCAGAACACTTGTTGCATTAGCTACAACAAAAGGATGGACTTTGCATCAGATGGATGTGAAGAATGCTTTCCTACATGGTGAGTTACAAGAAGAAGTATATATGGACCAGCCACAAGGATATGAAGATTCAAAGCATCCAGATTATGTTTGAAGGTTGCAAAAGGCTTTGTATGGGCTGAAGCAAGCCCCTCGTGCATGGCATGCAAGGATTGCTGATTACTTAACCAGCATTGGGTTTTCTATATGTAATGCAGATCACTCACTATATGCAAGGAAGGTTGATGATGGCATCACTATTGTGGCTATTTATGTTGATGACCTGATTGTAGGTGGTGATAATGAAAGAATCATCAAAGAGGTAAAGCAACTTCTTATGCAAGAATTTGACATGAAAGATCTTGGTGTGTTGTGCTATTTCTTGGGCATTGAGTTTATACATACAGAAACAGGTATATGGATGTCGCAAAGGCAATATGCCTTGAATATGCTGCAAAAGTATGGTATGGCTGATTGTAAGCCAATTTCTATGCCATTAGATCAGAATTTGAAGTTGGATACTACATCTAGTGAAGCATTGAAAAATGCTACTATGTACAGGAAAATTGTGGGAAGTCTTATATATCTCACAATTACAAGGCCTGATCTAAGTTATACTGTTGGACTTGAAAGTCAGTTTATGCAGGTTCCCTGGAAGCCACAGTTGGATGCTCTGAGGCGCACTCTACGCTGTGTGAGTGCTACTTTGGATTATGCATTGTTTTATGAGGCTGGTGTAGATTTGCAGGTTTATGGATACACCGATGCAAACTAGGCTGGTAACATTCTAGATAGAAGATCTACTAGTGGTTTTCTATTCTCGCTTGGGAGTGCAACTGTTACATGGAGTAGTACGAAGCAACTCACTGTTGCTTTGTCGAGTATAGAGGTTGAGTATAGAGGTGCTGCAATGGCAGCATGTGAGGCATCATGGATGGAAATGTTACGTGCAGATTTAAAAGCCTATCACTATCTATTGTGATAATCTTAGGAGCATACAGTTAGCACGGAACCCTCTTTTCCATGCTAGAACAAAGCAAGGTACATTATCACTTCATCAGAGAGAAGGTATTAGCAGGTGATATTGATCTTGTTTATGTGAGAACAGATGAGCAGGTTGCTGATATTTTCACCAAAGCACTTGGAGCTGAGAAGTTGAAGAAGTTTCAGGCGATTCTTGGATTACAGGATATGGCATTGAGCTTGAGGGGGAGTGTTGAGATATCAAGCTCAACATGTGATTATCCAAGATGACACGTACCAGTTTTTCGTTTCTCTGACATGTATAGTGGTCACGCCGATATATGTCAGGGATACTTCATTGAGCTTTATTAGATTTATCTACTGAGAGTGATGGCACATTTGTTTCTTGCCAGCTCACTCATTCACGGACATTAGGTTTTTCCTTATGTACTGATCTTTATATATTGCAGTTGTTGTATTCTTGTTTTTAGGTCATTCTTGTACATTCCTTTTTATGTAATAGAAGAAGAAGAAGATCTTCTTCCTTGCCTCAATCTGTGTGTGTGCTTCTCCTTGAGAGTGAGAGTGTGTGTGTGAGCTCTCTTCCTTATCTCCTTCCTCATGACATATGTGAGCTTCAATACTTATGACATTCAAGTGATTTTACTTCAACAAATGGTATCCAAAAAAGCAAGAGGATGCTGTTGAGCCTATTGGTTGCCTGCAGACTGATAGCATCCCAATTTACAGTTTCGAGAACGTGGATCTACGAATATACGATACTCATAAACATGTGTTTTTGTTCCACACTCCTTAGAATAAAATTGATTGTAAAGAGAGACAATTCATAATACACAGTGTACACAAAGTTGTAGCTTCCAACAAAGTATATAGCTTCTTGATTTCAAAATATGAATGTGGTTAGATTACGTAATCATCTCTACAATCAGATTTTAGAAAACAGAGACTTCACCCTTTTTGTATCTGCGTATCTACACACTTTGTATTCGCCACTTTCGAAATCTATCCATAAGATAGGACAACGTACTTCTTCATAAGAGCTTCACACCATTCCAAACTTCCAAAATATAGAATATTCAGAATTGACAATTTCGAAAACTCTTTGCATCTTTGTAAATCTCCATTCAGTTACATTGGAAATGATAATTTTGTTTACAAGGAAAGTGGTCATCCACACCGACTGCTAACATTGGCATGCACGGTGGATCCGAACCCACTGATTACAAAGTATAAAATTTTACAAATCATCATCTTGATTTTGCATCTTCGGGAACATGATTCTCTCTATATCATACCACAGTTCATTAAACATTTCTCTAATATTTTCTTCTAGTAATAGTATCTTCGCTTCAAAAAAATTCTTTGGATCTAATAACTGCTGACTAGAACTCCTATAACTAACTACGGAAGCTTCTAATTCAGGGATACGCTGCTGAAATCCCTCTAATAGCTTGTCAAAAGCTACAGTAACATCCGATGATTTAGTTATATATTCTACAGTTGTCTTCGACATTTCTTCTAACTTTGTTTTGTAGGTAAGTTCCAAAACTGAGGCCTCTTTTCTAAGTTTCTCCACTTTCACTTCCTTATCCACCAAAACAAGGTTCGCATCTGAACAATGTTGCTTCCATTGACTAACTTGTTTCTCCAATTCCGGAATCCCTGCAACCTGTGCCGTCACCGTGTCCAGATTTTCCTGTATAGTCCGGAATGTTTCTTCTAAGGGAGTAAATTTTGAATTCCAGACTCCCAGTCTTTCTTCCACTTTTGCGCTCGATATACTTTGTCTTTTCATTTCACTGCTCTACTCTTTCACCTTCGGCTTCAACCTCTGCACTTCTTGTTTGGCCTTTTGTAGCTTAGCAGCTAACTCCTTATTAGTTTTCTTCATTTTTTGTTGGGACTTTTGTGTTTGTCCGACTTCTGCTTGTAATCTAGCTTTTTGATTTATCTTCAACAGTTACCTTTAAAGTGTTATTTTTTGAAATAGCCTCATTCAAATCATCCATCAATTCCTCGTTGGCTGTACTATCTCGAGCAGCACTTTTCGTTCTAGCAGCTTTTGCCTCTGCTTGGAGTCGGGTGATCTTCGTCATCATCTGATCTCTTTCCTTAAACCACTTGTCTTTTTTCTCTATCATGGGGTTATATTGATTATGGAATTCTTCGAGCTTCACTACACTCCATGACAACCCTCTGGCTAGATCATCGAGTATTTCCGGTTTGATAGTTTCATTATTATACATCCAAGGATAAATAATATCTTGTACACCAAAGTGGAGGTAACTTCACCCTTCCTTCCTTAGTCTTCCACTTATCTAAAAGTCCGCATGCTTGAAAAGTATGTAATACTGGAATCTTACTTGAAGAGCTTCCAGAACGATCTCCTTGTTCCTGTTGTTGCTCCCGATGTCTTTCCTCCTCGGCAGCTCTTTTTTCCCTTTCTTCCCCTTCTCTTCTCGTGGATTCTTCTTCCTCTTGTTGTCGTTGTCTCTAATCTTCCTCCTAGTTTCGTGCTGCGTCTTCCTCTCTTGCCTTCCTCTTTGCTTCTTCCCTTGTTTTCCTCTCTCTTTCTCTCTATTGATTCTCTGCCACCTGTCGCCTCTTGGACTCCTCCTCTTCATCAATCTCTGCTTCGCGTGATTGTGAGAAGTGTTACCTCCGGATTTCCGCTTTGCCGTCCTTTTCTTCAGCATCTGTAGAAATACCTCACCCGAGCATACTCTGTATTCTCGAGGTAAGTATGCTGGATTCATGAAAAGAAAAGGGAAAACTACTCCCACCTTGGACTTTAAAATTGCATTCACTGCTCATCCAGTACGTCTGAATAGTCTGCGAACTTCTTTTTTCAGCTTCCAAAAAATGATATCTGCGCAATTTACCTGTGTCCTCGTAGATTCCTTCACCAAGGCGTAAAGTTGTTGGGATATTCCATAATGCTTAGCTTGCAAATTAATAATCATTGTTGTTAATAACAACACAAACTTCAAAGGATTGTCATTCAGCAGCTGTGCGAACATGTATTCACCCAAACAGGGTTTGTCAAGCAATGCACAAATCTCTACGGAATCCATAAACTCCGTGATCAACGTGATGCCCTAATTAGCCACATTAAATCTCTCTGTTATTAGCACAGATGACAACTGAAACACTTTTTGGCCAATGCGAATACTAATTTCTTCCAAATTGATGTCGTTTCCATCTGTCTGCCTCACTATCTCCATGACAATGTCCTTCGCTCGCGGATGAGGTCGAATATTGTGCCAATGCAACATCATGCACTACAAGAGACCCCTGCACTCGAACCAATCCTTTTGCTCCTGCGGAAGCTTCTCTAGAATGTATAGTAGGTGGCAATCCAAGAATGAGACCACCATAATCATACTTCTGCTCTTCTGCTTCGTTGTCATATCGCAGAGTATCTTTGCTCGCTATAGTCGCTCTGTATGCAAACTCACCAAATAAGACAAATTTGGCAAAGTGTGCAGCCTTTTATGGCTGGCCTGCCTATGGAGAGAGCTTTGAGTCTGAGCCATGATTACTGATTAAGGAATCGTAACTCGCAAATCTGCACTAATTTTTGGCTCACAAAATAAGAAATAATCATCAGATTTGAAACGTTGTGGCCGCCCCCATTCGTTGATTGCCTGTATGATTTCATGTTAAGTAGTTACACTACGCATGATGCCTAAGATTCCACGATCTGATGTATTTAATGGTAATATTTGTATTTATAAATTTTTTTTCTTGAATTTATCCAAAACACTGATAGGGCCATAATTTAGACCCAGTAATGATAGTTCAGAGAACTTCTCTGGTCAATGTAGCCAACCAAAATGAACCAAGTCTGCATATCTCATGAATCCAGAATGGACTGGTCCACCGTAATTTCAGTTTACCCATCTTCCTCTTCATTTTAGAGTGAAAATATAGTATCAAATCTCCAGGTCAAATATCTTAGTTTGGAGATTGCAATCATGCCACTTCTTTTATATGCTCTGAACTTCCTGTAACAATAAAAAACTGTGATAACGCTATTCATCTACTTGTCACAACTGGTCCATTCGATATGCAAAAGACTCCAAAACCAACCGCTTCTGCACCACAATCTTGAGACTGGGTACTGCAAATTCAAAGGGTAGGATCACCTCTTGTCCATAGAGCAATTTGAAAGGTGTGCTACCCATCGAAACTTTATAAGCAGTCGTCTAAGCCCATAGGGCAGTGGGGAGCATGATTTCCCACTGATCCGTTGAATCTATCAACAATTTTTGGAGCATGTGCAGTAAAACTTTGTTAGTACTTTCGGCCAATCCATTCGCCCGAGGATAATATGGGGAACTAAATTTATGCTTAATTTGATAATCTGTGATAAGTTCGGCAAATCAACTGATTCAGGAAATGAGTTCCCCAATCGAAAACTAATTCCAGCGGTAATCCATAACGTGAAAAGATATCATTATGCAATTTTCTTGCTACAGTAGCTTGCTTAGTGGCCCATGCCTCGGCCCAGCATGTGCAATAATCCATACAGGTTAAAATGTACAAGGCTCTAGTGTGTGCTGCAAGAGGTTTAATGGGACCAATGAAATCCAAACCCCATTTTTGAAAAGGCCCTAAGGGAAGAATTGGCTGCAATGGAAAGTGCTAACTATCGCGAGGGTCTCCAGTTCGTTGGCATGGATCACAATTCCGAACTACTTGTTGCACATCCGAATACATAGTTGGCCACCATAATCCAGATTGTTGGATCTTCTGCACCGTAATCAAATGACTGAAGTGGCCGCCAGCTTCACCAGCATGAGCCCCCAAAATGACTGTTGGCACTTCGTGCCGGGGGATGCAACACATCCAAATACTGGTTGGGTCTTTATGATATAACTGGCCCATAATCATGGTAAACCGACGACGGCAAGGTCCAAGCTTTTTCCACGATGTTGAACTTAAGTAGGATGGAGCAATACCCTTTTTGAGAAAACTGAGCATTTCTTTGTACCAAATGGGATAGGTTTGAGGAGCGTTCTCCACTTTGAATATCGAAAAAACTTCTGTGTCCGAAAGGGTGTCATGGACTCCATCGAGAGGTTCCCCATGATCAATGTGTGATAGAAAATCTACAATAGCATGACTAGTGCCTGGGCGATGAACGATGTCAAATTCAAATTCTTGCAATAGCAGGACCCACCACGCAAAGCATCCCACTAAACTCTGCCGTTCAACCAAGTATAATAGAGCACTGTGATCTACATGAAAAGTGAATGCTCTGTCCAATAAGTAATGCCGGGACTTCTTTATGGAATAAATTAGACCTAAACATTCCCGTTCTATCGTCAAGTAATTTTGCTCCATAGTTGTAAGTGTCCGACTAGCATAATACATAGGGCGGAACCAACTGCAATCCTCCTTCTGCATCAAGACACTTTCAATAGCTCTATCAGAAGCGTCCACAAATACATGAAATGGTTGCGTCCAATATGGAGCTTTCAGTACTAGTGCGGTGGCCAACATTTTCCATAATCACTTGAACATTGTTTGTGGTTCAGGCATCCAGACAAAATTTGCCGGTTTCGCATGCACTAGCTTGTTTAATGGAATGGCTATATGAGAAAGAACTGGTAAGTGCCTGCCATGCCATCACACCTGGCCCAGGAAACATAATACTTCCTTTGGATTGTGGGGTGCTAGAGTTTCTAAGATAACTTTGACTTTATCTCGATCCATTGCTATGCCCTTTTCTGAAATGACATGGCCGAATAATTTGTTGCATTTAACTGCAAAAGTTGATTTATTTGGATTCAAACAAAGATGTACTTGTCTGCAAGAATCAAAACAAGATCGAATGTTTTAGGTGAGCTGCCATTGTGCCTGAAACAGAGAAATCATCCAAAAAAATGTGCATAAATGAGGTAAGATACGGGGCAAAGATTTACTGCATGCATCAGTGGAAAGTACTCGGCACATTACACAATCTGAACCACATGATAGTACATGCAAAAAATCTACAATTCATAATAAAAGTGGTTTTTGGTATGTCCGCTTCCACCATCCGGACTTGATTATAGCCACTAAAACCATCAAGAAATGAATACATTTCCCTTCCTGCAACCTCATCAGGCATACTGTCCAAAAACGGTAAGGGGAAAGGATCTGGTATAGTGGCCACATTGAGCTTCTTGTAATCCACACAGATTTGTAACTGTTTATTTTTCTTTGGAACAATCACTATGGGAGAGACCCATTCTAGATTTTCAATGGGCATAATGTAGCCGACTTTTATCAATCTGCCCAACTCATGTTTAACCTACTTTGCAAAATTAGGGTTCATTATATACCGCTGCTGCATCAGTGGGGTAGCATCTGACTTAAGCAAAATCTGATGATGATAAAGCTTCAGATCCAGGTGTTTCATGTCTACATACGTCCAAGAAAAAACATCCTTGTACAATTGCAACAAAGCAGTCAAAGCCATTCAAAATTCTAGGGCAAGCTCCAAACAGATTCAGACTGGCTTAGGATCATTCATAGTTCCCAAATTTACCACTTCTAAAGAATCTTCTTCTACACTTATTTTCCCATTCTCCATAGGATCTTTTATCACTAATTCAGCACTATCCTCGTCTTGCAATTCCAAAGAATCCGTACATACCATGTCCGCCATGACTGCCATACTTTCATATTCAGAACTGATGACTGAATTCATATCGACTACACCAAACGAGAGTAAATCCCTATTTTCTTCCAGAAATTGTTGTTCCTCATCCTCATCGAGTCCATCCAGCATATGCAGAGGCTCTGGCAAGACTAGTTTATGCTCTGGAAGGCAATGTTGCTCTTCGTCTAAAGGAACAAAAAACTTGGCATGAACTCTTCTAAAAGTAATTATCTTTGCATCCCAATTCTGGCAAACTTTAGCATTGCACAACCACGGCCAGCCCAATAACAAATTATAATCTAAGTTTTTTCCTTTCAGCTCCAAGACAACAAATGTAATATTAAATAAAACCTATGCAATACGAATAGGAATGTCTTTGACCAGCCCCAATAGTTGTACCCGTGATTGGTCTGCCATCTGAACAAAGAAGGGAGCTAGGTCAATGCTATTCCAGCCCATCTGCTTACATGTGGTGGTGGATGGAATATTGATACTAGAACCCCCGTCAATCAAAACCTTTGGAATAGCTTTATTTTTATATTGTACTATAATCGTAGGGACCACATAGTCCACTATCCTGTCCGACACATTCCTTACCATTGAAACTGAGGTTTCCAGATTTTTGAAAGATGTATATTTTTCTTGTAATTGTTGTAGTAACTGTTTTCGGAATGCTGGGACTACTTCTAGCAATGCCCCAAATGACAATTTGATGTGTGATTTCCTGTAGGAACTCACAATACTCCTTATTCACCGATGGTTCGTGATCTTTATACCCTTGCTTCCATCCATCCGAACCTTGTTTCTGTGATACACATGTATGTGGTCCAACATCCATCTTTGGCTCATGCATGAGTTCCTCAGAATCAGTACCAACTATACTTTGTATATGCTTCTTTTTGCAAGATTCCGCTGGAAATAGCGGAGACTCAACATAGTGTGGCAGGTACTTGTAGCCCACTGTACTACCTTCTTAAGAGTTTGCTTTTGCTCCACAGCTGTTAAATAATTCAATTTTTGACCACCTGAATACTCCTTCTGGGACCTGGTAACTACTGATGCTGATGGCTCCAGATACTCCAAGGTCACTGAAAGAACTTGGAGAAGCTTGTCGAAGGTAGAAAAGTGCGTTTCGAAGTGATGAAGTTTGGTCAAGCCAATCGGCACAAGACCAGCCCTTGAGCTTTTGGAGACTCAAATAGACCTTATAGGCATGCTATAAGTGCAAAGAAACACACTATGTACCTTGGAGCATCAAGGAGAATGAGTCGATACAAAACAGATAGGTTCGCGGGTCGACTAGCTCAAAAAACTTACTATCTTTGGAAGAGACAATGAACTTCAAATGCCCATAGCGACCAGCGTGATTACAATTAGAAAAAATCCTTTTATGGGAGTGATACACATAGGGTTGAGTGTATGGAATGCACAAAAGTATAAGGAATAAGCAAAATATGCTACAGGAATGAATGCGACATTCACCGGTGATACCTCCTATTTTTCAGGAATACGCAGAGATTGACCCCGAGGCAGAAAAACTGAGATTTATCCAAATCTGCTGAATCAAATGCTTTGAAAATTTACAGGCATAAACTAGACACTAATACCTTTCCAATGAGTCCTCTTGCACTCAATTTGGAGCTCTGAGGAGAGAGCAGCAGCCTCTGCAAGATTACTGTTGGCGAAGAAGATGATGCAGAAATTGAAGGAGCAAGACAATGATGGTCACAAGTGTATGTATATTGCTTCCATGTATTTTACAAGTGATTCCAAGTCTTTATATAGACTCTAAGAGTGTTCCACGACTTTTACAACTTGCATTTGAATTCAATGAAGGTAGGAATGGTTGTTGGAGGGAATCAAATCACTTTCCTACAATCAAGGAAAAAAGTCAAGATCTTGATTGATCTATTTTTAGGTGATTGATTGCTTGATTGATTGCTTGATTGATTGCTTGATTGAATGCAACCTCAACCACCACAAATTCGTGGAATATGGGCTCTATATTTGTACCTTTACATGTGTAAAGCTCAAGGCTTTTACAATGGTAAATGAGCCATCAAAAATCTCTCAAAAAAATACAATAAATGAGCATATGAAAAAGAACTCTCCAACGGATATTCTTTCGATGCGATATCCTTTGATGTAGATCAAATCCACCTCAAGCATAGTGTAAGCTTGATGTTCCAACAGCTCCCCCTCAAGCTAAAGTATGCTTGAGTCTTCATTCTCTGATAGGTTGAATACCTGCCATAGCTTTGAATCTACAAAGCTTTATTCCATCAAGTGCCTTCGTCATCATATCTGCTACTTGCTTTTCAGTCGGAACAAAAGAAATGTCAATCTCCTTTGCCATGTGCTTCTCCCTGATGAAGTGATAATGGACTTCTATATGCTTGGTTCTCGCATGAAAAATAGGATTTGCCGCTAGATGCATGGAACTTACATTATCTCCAAATATGTGAGGTTTGGAACTCACAAGTCCCAAATCTGTATACAATGCTTTTAACCATATTGCCTCTTGAGTTGCTATGGTCAAGCCTCTGTACTCTGCTTCAGTTGAGGATAAAGCAACTGTTGGTTGCTTCTTGGAACTCCATGACACTAGCTTCGAACCTGCAAATGCTAAGTAACCAGATGTACTTTTTCTATCATCCTTAGCTCCTGCCCAATCTGCATCTGAGTAGATTTTGATATCCAAATCGGAAGAGTAAGGATAGAATATACCTTCGTTGATTGTACCTTTGAGATACTTAAGTACTCTCTTAGCCGCATCCATGTGTGGTCTTCTCGGTGAGTGCATGAACTGACTAAGCACTCCCACACTATATGAGATGTCTGCCCTTGTGTGAGTAGCATATATCAAGCTACCTACCAAGCTTTGATACTCTTTTATGTCTTCAATTTTCTCACCTTCATAAACACTAAGTTTATGATTCATCTCCAAAGGTGTACCTGCAGGTTTAGTGTTCTCCATTTTGAACTTGAGAAGAAGATCCTGAATGTATCTTCTTTGAGTCAAATACATTCCTTCATCTGTGTATATCACCTGCATACCTAGGAAATATGTGAGCTCACCTAGGTCACTGATTTTGAACTCCTCTTGCATGTGTCTCTTGATCCTTTGAATGCCATTTAGATCATCACCTGTCACAATAATATCATCTACATATACACATAGATAGATAACCTCATTGTGATCCCTTTTGATGAATAGAGAAGGATCGGAGCTGCTAGCTTTGAACCCTTGGTCTTGAAGATATGTAACCAACCTGTAATTCCAAGCTCTTGGAGCTTGTTTCAATCCATACAATGCTTTCTTAAGTCTGCAAACATAAGATGGATGATTAGGGTTTTCAAAACCTGGTGGTTGTGACATGTATACCTCTTCACTTATCCAACCATTTAAGAATGCATTTTTCACATCAAGTTGGAGGAGTCTCCAATTCCTTGCAGCAGCTACACTAATCAATGTCCTGATTGTAGTCATCTTTGCAACTGGTGAGAATGTTTCCTCATAGTCTATACCATGAGTTTGTGAGCATCCTTTGGCAACTAATCTTGCCTTGTACCTGCAAACTGATCCATCTGAATTTCTTTTAACTTTGTATACCCATCTGCAACCAATTACCTTTTGATTCGGTGACATTGGAACCAAATCCCAAGTGTCCATTTCCTTCAATGCATCTATCTCTTCGTTCATGGCCTTTTCCCAATTAGGGTTTCCCTTTGCCTCTTCATAGGTTGAGGGTTCCTCTGAAATAGAGTCTTTTGCCAAGTAGATTGAATGCTTTGTAACAAATGTGGAATCATATCCATACCTTTCTGGTTGTTTCTTCTCTCTTGCTGATCTTCTAGGTACTTGTTTGGAGCATTCTCCAACCTCTTGCATCTTTGCTTTGCCTCTTGACTTCCATAGCTTGTAATCCCTTTCTCTTTCATCTTGGTCATCGTCTGTATCACTTCTTGGATCCTGAACCTGTGTATCATGCTTCCTTCCTAATTGATGAGAGTCAGAATCAAGATCATATGGTAGTGTTACCTTTTGTTTGTCTTCATCATACCAAGACCTGTGTTCTTCAAACACAACATCTCTACTTGTAGTGAATTGCTTGGTTGAAGGATTGAAGAACCTGTAACCCATCTGAGTTGAATCATATCCAATAAACACTGCCTTTCTTGCCCTTTCATCTAGCTTACCTCTTATTTGTGATGGTACATGAACATAAGCTAAACAACCAAAAACCTTGCAATGTCCAAGACTAGGTTTTCTTCCATGCCATGCTTCATAAGGAGTCATACCTTGAAGTGATTTGGATGGTAGTCGATTGATAAGGTACACTGCAGTTGAAATAGCTTCAACCCATAGATAATGTGGCAACTTCTTCTCTTCAAGCATTGTTCGGGCTGATCCAACCAATGTCTTGTTTCTCCTCTCTGCAATTCCATTTAGTTGAGGAGAGTACCTGGTAGTCACTTCCCTTTTGATACCTTTATCCTGCAAGAACTCATCAAAATCTTTGGAGAAGTATTCTCCCCCTCCATCAGATCTGAGCTTCTTTAGTGATCTACCTGTATGATTCTCCACATGCGCAAGATACTTCTTGAAGCAATCAAACACTTCATTCTTACTCTTGATAAAGTATAGAATAGTCCACCTACTATGGTCGTCAATAAATGAGACATAGTACCTTGATCCTGCCAATGAAGGTTCTTGACTTGGTCCCCATACATCTGTATATACTAAGTCCAATAAGTTGTTGTGGATGTAGCCTTTGTGGTTGAATGGTTGTCTTTGTGCCTTCCCAATCTGACATGCATCACACCTGTTGATCATGTGTTGCTTTGATATGTTCGGCAGTCCTAGAACACTTTGATCCCTGCATATATCCTTCAAGGTTCTTTCATTCACATGAGCAAGTCTCTTATGCCACACTTCAAGCTCACTTAGGGTTTGAGACCCAAAGTTGAATAGAGCAATGTTCCTGGTTTCTCCTACTTCAAAAGTAAAGAGCCTACCATGCTTCTCACCTCGGGCTATCTTCTTGAAGCCTTGACATGGATCTTCCACAAAAGCTCCATGTTGGGTGAACCTAACTTGCAAGCCTTTTTCAACTATTTGGCCTACACTTATTAGGTTTTTAGTGATAGTGGGTACATAGAGAACCTTACTCAGAATGTTTGTCCTGCCATTGGAAGCTTTGACATTGCCAATCTTCTCCACATTGTGCTTCGTGTCATCCCCTGTTTGCACTTCATGTCTATGCTTTGGACTTTCCAAATCAGATAGAAGAGCAATGTTGCCTGCAACATGATTCGAACATCCTGAATCTATGTAGAACAAATGATCATCTTCTTTACCTTCTTTGTGGCTTAGATTCATGAGAAGCAAAGAGTCTTCATGTGGTTGATCTTCTGAATAATTGTTGTAGTCCCTTCTATTATAGCTTCTATTGTTGTTGTTGAAGTTGTGTCCACCTCGGCCTCTATTGCTGCCATATCCACCTCTTCCACTTCCTTTCTGGGTCTTCCCATTGAACCAGCAATTCTGAGTGGTGTGGTTGGTCTTATCGCATATGGCACAAGGTTGAACATTCTGACCTTTCGCTTTGTCTTGCTTCGGTCCTTTCTTCTTCCCTTTCCACTTGCTCTTGCTTGCGAAGTTAGCTTGGGAAGTCTCTTCTTCATCTTCTTCCTTCTTCTTGCCTTTCTGCTTCTTATCCTTCTTATCTGCATATAGAGCACTAGATGAATTTCCATGATAAGAGTTACCTTCCTTTATGCTATTGTTGGCTTCTTGATTGAAGAGTTGTCCAAGAAAGATGTTGAAGTCTGGAGTCTGCACATCCATGATGAGATCATAAGCCGTCGTGAAGGATTGCCATTGTTTATCACTTCGAATGCCGTTGAGAATTTGCCTCATGATGAACTCTTCTTCAATTAGCTCTCCAATGGATGCTAACTGATCCGCAACCTCCTTGACCTTGGTAACAAACTCTGTGATGGTTTGTTTGGGTGTCTTCTTCATTTGGTTGAACTCGTTCCAAAGATGATTCTTTCTTGCTTTGGTACTAGCAGAAAAGAAAGTCTCCAGGGCATCCCAAGTCTCTTGAGATGTCTTGCATCCTCTAATATGTGGTAATAGAAAGTCAGAGATAGAGTTTAGTATGTACGACCTTGCTTGAGCATCCCGTGCGCACCAAAGTGTGAGCTTATCTGTCTCCTCTTGTGTAGGTCCTCCCATGGATCTCGGAATAGGCATAGCTTCATCACCTGCTACAATTCCATAAAGATTTCTACCTTGCAAGTAGGCCTCCATTCTGATTTGCCAAGCCGCGTAGTTGTGTCGATCAAGCTTCTCGATCATTGAGGGAAAGCCGTCACCCATCTTGAACTAGCTCTGATACCACTGAAAGAACTTGGAGAAGCTTGTCGAAGGTAGAAAAGTGCGTTTCGAAGTGATGAAGTTTGGTCAAGCCAATCGGCACAAGACCAGCCCTTGAGCTTTTGGAGACTCAAATAGACCTTATAGGCATGCTATAAGTGCAAAGAAACACACTATGTACCTTGGAGCATCAAGGAGAATGAGTCGATACAAAACAGATAGGTTCGCGGGTCGACTAGCTCAAAAAACTTACTATCTTTGGAAGAGACAATGAACTTCAAATGCCCATAGCGACCAGCGTGATTACAATTAGAAAAAATCCTTTTATGGGAGTGATACACATAGGGTTGAGTGTATGGAATGCACAAAAGTATAAGGAATAAGCAAAATATGCTACAGGAATGAATGCGACATTCACCGGTGATACCTCCTATTTTTCAGGAATACGCAGAGATTGACCCCGAGGCAGAAAAACTGAGATTTCTCCAAATCTGCTGAATCAAATGCTTTGAAAATTTACAGGCATAAACTAGACACTAATACCTTTCCAATGAGTCCTCTTGCACTCAATTTGGAGCTCTGAGGAGAGAGCAGCAGCCTCTGCAAGATTACTGTTGGCGAAGAAGATGATGCAGAAATTGAAGGAGCAAGACAATGATGGTCACAAGTGTATGTATATTGCTTCCATGTATTTTACAAGTGATTCCAAGTCTTTATATAGACTCTAAGAGTGTTCCACGACTTTTACAACTTGCATTTGAATTCAATGAAGGTAGGAATGTTTGTTGGAGGGAATCAAATCACTTTCCTACAATCAAGGAAAAAAGTCAAGATCTTGATTGATCTATTTTTAGGTGATTGATTGCTTGATTGATTGCTTGATTGATTGCTTGATTGAATGCAACCTCAACCACCACAAATTCGTGGAATATGGGCTCTATATTTGTACCTTTACATGTGTAAAGCTCAAGGCTTTTACAATGGTAAATGAGCCATCAAAAATCTCTCAAAAAAATACAATAAATGAGCATATGAAAAAGAACTCTCCAACGGATATTCTTTCGATGCGATATCCTTTGATGTAGATCAAATCCACCTCAAGCATAGTGTAAGCTTGATGTTCCAACAGTCACCACATTGGCCATAGGCGCCTTGAGCTTAGTTTCTTGCTTCCACTGATCATATTCCTTAGCCTCCTTGCATTCCCACCATCTATGACCATATTGTAGACAAAATTGACATTGGATTGGTTGAATAACCTGATTACTTGGTCCGGGTTGTTGGAATCTCCATCCTCTTCCAAACTCTTGTCTATTTTGCCAGAAACCACGTTGTTGCTCCAAAAATTGCTGTGAATCTGGATATTGGGATGGTCCTGCAAGTCTAGCATCTTGACTATTTTGCCATTGTCCAGTAGTTGGGGCTTATATCCAATCGAATTCCCCTTCTAAGAAGGTGCCTCTTCTTGTGTAGTAGCCACCAATGTATTTCTTGCATTAAAACAACATTCCTCCAAATTGTGATTAGTTTTGTTGCAAATTGGGCAAAATACCTGGTTTAGCACACAATCGATTGTAATGTTGTGCGCATTCTTGCACCGTAGGCGATACAACTGCATCTATGGGGTCGCACCCTTCTTGAACACCAAATTAGTTTTCTCAAACCCCAAATTGGAAAATTGCATCTTCCGATCCATCTGTATCGCTAAGTCATTAATTTCATCTAGTGTATGGGATTGGTCAAGCGTATCCATATAAACTTTCTCTTTGATGGGTGGTTGAATTTCGTCAACAAAGAATTCTGTTAACATTTCTTCGGCAGGACATTTGTCTATCGGAAACTATCGTAGCGTAGATCTAAAACTTGATGCATATTGTTCAACCGTCCCTTTCTACATCATATACTGAAGTGAAGAATGTAAATCCGAAACACTCTTAGTAGTCCAAAATCGCTCTAAAAATGCTACCTTCAACTCATCATACGTTGAAAAGTAATCGGGAGGGTACTCAATAAGCCATTTTATT
This sequence comes from Ceratopteris richardii, assembly GCA_020310875.1. Classification (NCBI taxonomy): domain Eukaryota; kingdom Viridiplantae; phylum Streptophyta; class Polypodiopsida; order Polypodiales; family Pteridaceae; genus Ceratopteris; species Ceratopteris richardii. The sequence goes on from CM035406.1 coordinate 16,055,944, forward strand.
GCATCGCCAACTAACGTGGCTTGGAACACCTGGAACTTGTGCTGATTATCATGCACATTATGATGGTTACATAAGTATTGATTCTCAAATGTCCGTACATGCACATCTGGATCCTCATCCACTCGCCCATGAAAATGAGTATAATTTAACACTGCTAATGGGTGCCTGTTCGCCATTGAATCACCAAGCATCTGTAAGGTACCAATTTGAGGTAAAGGTATTAGAGCTAACTGCAATTCTGGTGGGGGTATGCTGTTGCCGCTTTGACCAACTTCCACAGGGTATTTCTCTTCCTGCAGGTGGTTCTGCTAGTCAGTCCCGCTGAATTCCCCTTGCCACAATACTTTAGTTAGTTTACCGTCCTTCCACTCAAAGATTAGATCTTTCAAGAGCTTGGGGAATAAAACTCCGGTATCCACCCAAAACTATACTTCCTTTGGAATAGTAATTGCATCCTCAAGAGAAATGTCTTCAAGCTTCAATGTTGCGAGTGTCTGTTGCACGAATTCGTCTAGATAACCATGATGATAAGTCTTTTGTAAGTACTCATTGCCACTTTGTACCCACATCAATCCACTGTGTGCTGTGTTTTGTTATCCCATCCCATCATGGTCACCATAATGTTGAGCCTATTGGTTGTCCGCAGACTAACAATAGCCCAATTTACAGGTTCGAGAATGGGGATTTACGAATATACAATACTCATAAACATGCGTTTCTATTCCACACGGCTTAGAATAAAATTGATTGTAAACAGAGACAATTCATAATACATAGTGTACATAGAGTTGTAGCTTCCAACATAGTAAATAGCTTCTTGATTTCAAAATATGAATGCGGTTACATTACAGTATCATCTCTACAATCAGACTTCAAAAAATATAAACTTCACCCTTTTTGTATCTGTGTATCTGCACACTTTGTATTTGCCACTTCCAGAATCTGTCCATAAGATACAACACCGTACTTCTTCCTAAGAGCTTCACACCATTCCGAACTTTTGAAATATAGAATATTCAGACTTGAGAAATTTTGAAAACTCTTAGCATCTCCTTAAATCTCCATTCAATTACATTAGAAATGATAATTTTGTTTACAAGAAAAGTGGTCATCCACACCGGCTCCTAACAATGCCCCATTTTTTCATGCAAGTAACATTGCAAAAGTATGAGTGCAATAGATGGCAAAATAACCAATAAATGAACATATTTTTCAAGCGACCATCTACATTATGGACACAATAAACAATTTGTTATATTTTTCCAAGAGTTCACAAAAATATATAGACTTCCAAGTATTGAAGGATAATGGGAAGAAGCAAAAGTCCATCGATATTTACAGTTGCCTATCTTTATGATTGATCATGGTAAATGCACGTAAGTGATTTTATCTATAGAAGAGCGCAATGTAGAACGAGTTTCTCAAGTTAAGGACTTTAATGGGGCCTTGAAAGTAAGCGAATTCTCTCATCAATTCATTAAAGATGCTTCTTTATGGATAAATAATAGAAAAGTGGATCTAAAAGGTGAAGACCACAACCGTAAACATAAGACTTTTGAAGAGATCAAGAGAGTTGATACTGAAACAATATTCCACTTGGTGCACTTATGTTTTTGCTTCCCAACTATGAATTGATTTAAAACATCATAGAAATTTCTTTTCTGTTTATAGTATCATGCTTGGAAGAGTCTAGGGAATAAGAGTAAGTAGACTTATGGAGGCTAAATAATAGTGGCATTATAAACGTACTTTCAACAAGGGTTGTACTTTGGTTATTTTGATGTGTCATGTCTTTCAAGAGAGTCTTATGGAGGCTAAAGAGTAGTGACATTATAAAATTACTTTTAACAAGGGTTCTACTTTGGCTATTTTGATTGACCATGCCTTACAAGAAATAATGTATGAGTTGATCTACCAAATAGTGAAGTCACAAAGTACATTAGCATGTGACAATATCAAAGATAAAGAAAGATGGGTAAATGATCCCACTATTGAGTGAATTTCTACAACACAAATGGGAGGATCCAGAAGATCTAGGGAACACAATCAAAACTAAAATCTCCATCTTCCAAGAGAATGCATGTAGCAAACCTGTAACAAAAGAAGATGTACTAGCAATGTTGCTAGGCACATGCATGCATTTGAAGGGCTAGATAAACTTGAATGTACAAGGACATCACTATCTACAAGCAGATTTATGACAAAATTTTAGAAAAGGAAGATGATAAAGATGGACCATCTTCATATTCAAGATCAAAGAGTGAAGAAAAGAGGCCATCCCCAATGGATAGTCGTATGTTTTTGACATCATATGATGATGGAGAATGGAAAGAATAAGATCAAATGCAAAGCTTGTCGAACCTAGAAGATGTTGCAATTGAGGACTCTTTAGCAACTACTTTTATATATTGCATCGACCCTCCACACTCCACTAAGTTCATCATGTATTTAGGACATATCCATATGAGAATTGATCATACAACTTTTGTGGTAACAATGTCTACAGACACTAATGATATGATTACTTCAAATGATTTACAAGGTTGCACATCCAAAGATTAGGGAAAGACACCATCTGGACCATAAATAAGCACCATTGTAACTCCTAAATCACACCCATCCATCTCATTGAAGTTTAAAAGACAATTCAATGGGTTACTGCATGTACATGAAGTATAGGCATGAACTTAAAAGGCTCCATCCATCCTAGTGGAAACTTGATAAATGTTGATGTAAATGAACTAAATCCATCGGTGAGAATGATGATGTACGGTGTGATGGATGTACAATTTCTTATGAGAGGAAAATGAAAAAAAAACTTGGAAGCATCACAATTGGAGACACTTAAGTCTCAAAAAGAAAATGATGCATCGATTTAGGAAGTAAATGGCATGAACGTGAAGCAAAAGGAAGTTATGAAAAGATTTCATCATTGCAAGTACAACATGACTCACTACATTTAAAGTATCTTGAAATCGCAGAGCAGGAACTCACAACAAATTATAGAAAATCGAAAGATGATTACAAGGCATTACAAAAAAAAAACAATGCATTACAAGTTGAAAGGATACGTATCACTAAGATATTGCGTAATAGAATTAAATAGAAAGGCACAAATGGAAGATGTGAAATAGTTCAGAACAAGAAGTGAAGAGCTAATGCAGAATTCGCTAATTAGATCAACTAACATAGGTTCAACTAATGGACGTGGTAACACAAATCATCAAATGGACATGTCAAAGGTTCAAATTGAAGTATGGAAAGCACAATATGAATATATTAAAGCAAAAGTGGAAGCCTAAATGTTAGACATAAAGGAAGAGAGAGAATAAATGAAGCAAACTAATAAATTCTATAGTAATTAGACTAAACATTGTATAGAGGATGCTAATCAACTCAAATATGTGTTGGTGCAAAGTTTAAGTATGAGAATCATTTAAGAGATGCACAAAACAACTAGTTAGTTAAATAGTAAGGGAGATAGAAATCGGCTTTTCATGAAAACTCAGAAATATCTCTTGTTCTTCATTCATTTCTCTCTTTTCTATTCATTATCTTCTTCTCCACTCTAGTTGGGATTCCATGTTAGTAATACATGACATGCAGGACCTTCAAGGATCAAGAATAGAGGTTGAATCTTCATTTTTTGAGCTTTCTAGGAGGCACTCAAAAATTAATTTGTAGAGCAATCATACACTTTCAAAGTGTCATAAAAGTTCATATTTGTAGATCAATTGAACTTTGGAAGGGGGGGATTTTTCTGACTTTAAGGTATGTTTTGGATGACTAAGTCCTAGATCTACAACATGGAGAAGGTGGGCTACAAGAAAACAAGCCTCTTTCAAGTTTGCAAAAATTATTTCTCTGAGGAAGGTGATGAGTAAAGAAGTAAAAAATTGCAAGTGTTATTTTCTAAAATATGTCCCAATGAACCTATCAAGTTATAAGAAGGAAATATTGTAAATTTGACTTAGAAAATATCAAAGAATAGGGAGTTACAAATTTCAACTTCCATGAACATCGATTTTGGTAGAGCAAGCCTTAGTTTCATATATCATGACTTTGGACCAAATTTTTGATTGATCATTAGCGCACAAAAACTAGAAAAGAAGACCTAAGATAAAAAGAAAAAAAAAGATCAAGGAAAGCCAAGCCGCATTTTTGACTGTCGTAGAAGTAAAAAATTGCATGTGTCTATTTGAGTTCATTTAAAGCTCAAGATTTAGAGTACAAGGTCCTATAGGCGATAATAAGATCAAAGTGTAAAAAAAAAGAAAAAAATCAAGATGTGCAAACAATCATGATCGTGAGCTAGGGACATCGAAAGTTGCAAGTATCTCTTTTTGAGATTTGACAAGGAATTTGGAGCTTACAAAGAATTAGGCTAATAACCTAGGTGATTTGCTATCAAGAAAAATTCAAAGATGCAAGGTACTGCAAAAATCGATAACTCTAACCTAGGTTCTTTCTAGTGTTACACTTATGCTTCCTCGAGTAGCTTTGATGTGAACCTTTTCCCTGCATGGGCACTTTTTACTCTAGTGCTAGCTAGAGGTTTTTCCCCATGTTAATGTTGGAAATCAAGGTCTGTGGAAGCATGCAAACAACACAAGAACGAAGAAGAAGCATGCAGCACAAAACACAATACTGAATGTATTACCACTAGAATGTACAAAGATAAGTAACCTGCTAGAGCAATACAAGCCGGGGAAAAAACCTCTTGAAGAGGGAAAAAAGTGCCTCGGTGGTCCTAGTGTGTTCACACATATCACTACTTAAATATATCAATGAATCCCCCCTGGGAGTGATGCGGTGAACAAGGAGCTTGCACTCATGTATAAGGAAGTGCCAAGCTATGTGGAATCAATCCACAAAAGGAAGTAAGGCCAAAGCTTTGCACAAAGCTTCAAACTTCTCCCTAGGACGAGTCTTCGTGCAAAGGTCTACAATGTTCTCCTGCGTGGGCACATATGCCAAGCTGATCTCTCCAACAGAGAACCTCTCCTTGACATAATGATAATGCACCTCAATGTGCTTAGTGCGAGCATGGAACATAGGGTTCCTCACAACTGCCAATGCACTCTGACTGTCAGTGAAGATGGTGGTGGCAAAAGACTGAACAACACCCAAATCATCCATAAGGCATATGAGCCAGACACACTCAACAATCACTGTGAAAGCTACCCTATACTCAACCTCACAACTGGAAGTGGCCACAGTAGGCTGCTTCTTGCTCAACCAAGATATACATGAACTACCAAGCATGAAGCAAAAGCCACTAGTGGATGCACGAGTTTCATAGCAACCATCCCTGTTGGAGTCAGAAAAAGCATGTAAATCTGGCAGTAGTGATCCCTCATTGGGATAAAACAATCCAAGTAGCCGGGTATCACTCAAGTAGCAAAACATGCGCTTAACCATCTACCAATGCTTGACACCTCGGCAATGCATAAACTCACTCATCTATGAGACAACAAACTGAATATTTGGCTGAGTAATGCATAAGTAAATCAAGCATCCAATAGCCTGCTCATAGAGAAAAAGATCAAATGCATCTCCAACATCAGGAAGACTCAATCGTAAACTTGTCTCCATAGGGGTGGCAATAGGTTTTCATTCTTCAAGGCCAAACTACAATAATGTGTCAATATACTTTGTTTGAAAAAGAGCTATTTTTCCATCAACTTGCATAAAATAGATGCCCAAATAATGATGCAAATGCCCTAGATCTGACATCTCAAATGAGGCATGCAAATCAACCTTAAAATCAGCAATATGCTTCTCATGAGGACCAGTGAACAACATGTCATCAACGTACACAACAATGATCAGAAGCACATCGTTAGCACACTTAACGTATAAGGTGCTTTCAGTTGGACTATTCTCAAAACCATGTGCAATCAAATAGGCATGCATCTTTTCATACCAAGCATGTGGTGCTTGCTTTTAAACCATATAATGCTTTCTTTAACCTGCACACATGGTTTTCATGCCCTTTTTGCACAAAATCATGGGGCTAAAAAACATACACTTCCTCATGTAAATCACCATTTAGAAATGAAATTTTAATGTTCAACTGATGTACATTCAAAGCGTGATGAGTTGCAAGTGCACAAATGCTACAAAGAGTAGTCATTCGACAAGTAGGTGCAAAGGTCTCATCAAAATCAATACCTCTTTCTTGAGCATAAACCTTTGCAACAAGCCTAACCTTATACTTGTCAACTATTCCATCAGGCGTACAATGAAGCTTGTATACCAACTTAGAGCCAATGGCCTTCTTGCAAGGAGGCAAGTCACATAAAGACCATGTACCATTTTTCATTATATCATCATATTTAGATTGCATAACAAGCATCCAATTTTTGGAATTTTGCGCTTCATCTAAGAAAACAAGCTCATTCTCATCACAGAGACTAGAGGCAACCATAGCATAGAAATTTGATGCAAAAGAGGAACTATGAGAGCCTGAATGAGTACAATCTGTTAGAGGTGCATCTAATTTGCTGTCATGCAAAGTCGGGACTAGCCATTTTGGCATAGTTTTTGCCTCATCAATATCAGCTCTCTCATCAACAAGTGCATGATGCAAATTTGCATCAGAAATGGAATGATCTGCATCATCACATGAAACTTGTAAAGGCTAAAAATTTGCCTCATTAGGACCAACACTAGACTGTCCACTTGTAAAAAAGAGGCAAAAAAGTATCATATATGTATTTGGAGCTAACATATGTCTCCTTAGTACATGAAAGTAGTGGCTGGAATAGCATCTTCCACAAAAACAACATCACGGCTAACCAAAATGCATTTAGTCTGTGGATGATACAGACGATAGCCCTTGCTTTTAGAATTGTACCCAACAAAAATAAATTTCACTGCTTTATCATCAAATTTCCTACGTTGTTGTTCACACACAAATGCATATGCCAGACAACCAAAAACACACAGGTGAGCAACAGATGGCTTGCGACCATGTTGAGCCTCATATGGAGTGATAGACTGCAATGATTTAGTGGGACACTTGTTAAGTACATATGTTGCACACATAACAACCTCACACTAGAAACTATGTGGTAAAGCCTGAATCTTGACCATACACCTCGTCATCTCCATGAGTGAATTGTTCTTCCGCTCAGTGAAGGGCTTTGATGTGCAGAACAAGAGGAGCAAGAAGGAGATGGAGGGAGAGAGGGGAGAGAAGAGATGTGCACACATGTGTGGGAGCCTCAAAACCCACATAATGATCTCCCTTAAGGAAATGCTCTATAAATGATGTATATATATGAATAGGGTAAGGTCACATGACCATTACATCCCTAACAATCTCTCACTTAAGGGTCAATGTGACCATAAGTGGTAACATATACAAAGAATGATGTAGGACTATATACTAATGTATAGGAAGAGTCCAGATCTCAACCCATATGGTTCAACTTACACCAATTGCCTCGAATAAGGTGTATCTATACAGCTCAAACTGTTCTAAACTCATATTGATAAGACTCCAGCTCACATTTGATTGATACAAGAACTGATGAAGTTCCTACAAAGCTCCCACTCACTCTATGCCTGTGTCAATCATTGAACAATTGACAACTCCAAGTGCAAATGCTCCATAAAAATTGCAATATCTGGTTTCGAGCATAACAACTCGTACATCAAACTCTTCAATGCCAATGAAACTTCCACTATCCTGGCTAACCTAAGCATGCCAGCCATGCCTATATCCAAGGGAATCTAGAGCACCATCGTCAAGACCAACATGTCCTGACATATCTGTGTCAACATCTGGTATGAGCGAATCCAAGAATGACTGCATGATCACTGACTCATCAACATCTAAACCAGTCATCCTCTTAACCAAGGATGTGTCTAGCTATGCACCGTGAGAGCTAGTATGCTCTAGCATACACTGTGTATCATTAGAGCTATCCTGCTCTACCACACTAAGTGTATAATCATGCTCCACATGAGCTAACTGCACGACATCAATACCAAGATCAAATTGATGATCTAACTCTAAGTGAGTATCATCACAATGCTCTACATAAGCATCCATATCATGCTCTAAAGCATCCAGTCGATCATCCAAAATGTTCTCCATAAGAGCATCCATATGATCAAAACAATCATGCTCTCCATAAGCATCATGAACATCCAATGTAAGCTCTATATGTACATCCATCTGAGCATGTGAATCCTGCCATACATGTGCATCATGAATGACAAAGACCTATCTATAGGTAGACAAAATGAGACATGACAAGTCTCACATTGCACATAAGGCTGAATTATCACTAAGATGAGACTACATCTCCCATGAAGTACCTATGATGGATACTTGTGCCCAATCCTAGCACCTCTGACAAGCATAAGCTACCCCAACTACAGCTGAAAATGATGCTCACCAATGAATGCATAACATCTGCTCTCCTATAACTAGCTAACAGAAATCAAGCTCATATGGAATGAAGGCATATAACATACATGTATGAGCATGAGGGATGCTCCACTAGGTAGCATAAGATATACATCTCCTGCACCCTCAATGTCATATGTCGTACCATCAGGCATGTGCACACATCCACGACTTGTTGGTGCATTTTACCCAAGCCTACATGCTTGATATGCTTGATATTGTGATCATTTGTAAGTCACATGTGTAGTCATGTGAACCCTCTTGTAAAAGAGTTCATTTTTATCTCTTGTAATTGAAAGAAAGAAAAAGGAAAAGGTTGGCTTACCTCATCCATGATGTAAAAGCAAACTCATGGCTCTAACTACCTAAAACCACGAATTTTTGAGCTGAGGGAATATCTCCTAACTTTGGGGATCACTTTTAGGTGGAGCCATTCGAATTCGAATTCAAAACTCCCTCCAAGAATAGCTATGAAAAGAGCAAGAAGGAAGAGGCGATTAGCAAGCCCTGTACGTGACCACTTCATGTCATTTTGTAGAGATTGAAGAGCTTACTCCATAGCTCTATCATTCTACTCCCATTGTGCAAAGATTCATTGCCAATGTGGTTGTAATTATATGTGAATCTATACATTTATCATCATCAACTTCTCTGTTTTGTTCTCTGCTATACTCACTCAGAGCAGTAACTTCAGAAGGTCATATCTCGAGTTTTACTCCATATTTTTCCGTGTTTTAACATGCCTTAGATAGCTCTTACTGTGTAGGTTCTAGATATCAATGTTCATGGTTATTGAATATATAGATGTGGAGATATCTGCATTTTACTGCTCACTGGTCTATTTCTGTAGAGTCCCGAGAATGGTGGGCATGTTCCAGAAATTGATGAAACTTGTTCTCAGTGGTCAGTCCATCATTTGAAGTGTTTTAAGTTGGATTGTGAAGCTTGCTAAGTCTATTTGCTATGCCCAAAAGGAATTTGTCTAATCCCTATCAGGTTGAGAGCACTGTTCATTTTTTTCCAGCAGGTGTATGTCCAAAAATAGCAAGTTTTGGGAGCTAGTCATTTCGCAACTAGTCTGTCTTGACTTAACCTTTTGGAATACATGTTCCAAAGTACTTGGCTGATATTTTGGTGGATTTAGGAAAAAAGGGTCTACTAATCAACTCTGAAGTCTCAGTTGGCTGGTGTGAAGCTGGTTGTAGCGGCACCTACTCATCTTTGGATTACATCCATCATCTCTCTTCACAGTGGTATCAGAGCATAGTCAAGAAACATGGGAGATGGATTTCCATCAACAATTGACAAATTGGATCGAAACAACTACCCGGCATGGTCTCTAAGGATGGAGGCTTACGTTCGAGGGAGGAATCTATATGGATTCATATCCGGAGATGAAGCAATGCCAACCATGAGGAACAAAGGGCAACCATCACATGAAGAAGTGGAAGGACTTTCGAATTGGTGTTCGAAGGATGCACTTGCAAGGTCCTATATTCTAAACTCAATCTCTGATTTTCTTTTACCTCATGTCAAGGGATGCAAGACATCAAGAGCGACCTGGAATGCACTTGCTTCTTTCTTCTCTTCCAACACTCGAGCAAGGAAGAACCAATTGTGGATGGAGTTCACAACAATGAAGAAAAGCCCGAAGCAAAATGTGACTGATTATGTCACAAAGATGAAGGAGATTTCCGACCAACTTGGAAGCATTGGAGAGGTAGTTGAAGAGGAGCAAATCATTAGGCAAATCATAAATGGAATCAAAGCAGACAACAAGTGGGAGTCATTCACAACAGCCATGGATTTATACATGGATATGAATGTACCCGACCTCAACACACTCATGGGCCAACTCTTCACTCATGAAGCAAAGATTAGCAAAGGCGGTGAGTCTTCAAGAGGTAATCAAACTTTTGCCTTATATTCTGATAAAGCTAAGGTCAAGGACAAGTCAAAGAATAGGAAGAATGAAGATGAAGGTAGCTCTTTCCAAGCAAACTTTGCAGGTAGAGGAAGAGCTAGAGGAAGAGGCAGAGGTGGAAAGCAAGGCAGGGGGAGATTCCAATCATCTCAACCTTGCAATATATGTGGCTTATCTAATCATACTACTAAAGAATGTTTCAGGAACCTGAGGAACTCAAGAGGAAGAGTATTCAATAGAGGTGGCTATGGATCAAATAGAGGCAGGTACAATGGAGGCTACAACAACAACTACTACAACAACAATTACAACAACTATCAAAGTGGCCATAAAGGAAGAAGTGATTACAATAACTATGCAGAGGACCAAAGTCAAGAAGATTCATTATTGATTATGAATCTATCAGTGAAGAATGGTAAGGATGATGATCACATATTTTACATTGATTCGGGATGTTCAAACCATGTAGCAGGAAATGTGGCTTTACTTTCTGATTTGGAAGATCCTCATAACAAGCATGAAGTGCAGACAGGAGATGACACAAAGCACTCAGTGGAAAAGATAGGTAATGTGAAGACATCAGATGGGAATATGAACCTCTTAAGCAAAGTCTTGTATGTCCCTACAATTACCAAAAATTTAATAAGTGTTGGACAGATTGTTGAAAAAGTATTGCAGGTTAGATTCAATCGATTTGGAGCATATGTTGAAGACCCAAGGCAAGGCTTTCAAAGGATTGCCAAAGGAGAAACGATAGGAAGGCTTTTCACTTTTGAAGTGGAAGATACAAAGAACATAGCTTTGTTTAGCTATGGATCTCAAACTCTAACAGAGTTGGAGATATGGCACAAAAGGCTTGCTCACATTGGTGAGAGGACACTCAAACAGATTTGCAGGGACCAAAGTGTACTTGGTTTGCCAAATATCACAAGGCAACACATGATTTATAAGTGTGAATCTTGTCAACTCAGCAAGGCTCATAGACAACCTTTCAATAAGAAAGGATATATGTATCAAAATCCTTTGGATCTAGTGCACACGAATGTGTGGGGTCCAAGTAAGGAGCCATCTATATCAGGCTCAAGATATTATGTGTCTTTCATAGATGATTGTAGCAGGTGGACCATTCTGTTTTTCATGAGGCACAAGGATGAAGTGTTTAATTGCTTTAAGAAGTATATTGCTCTTGTTGAAAACCAAACAGATAGGACTTTGAAAAGACTCATATCAGATGGTGGAGGAGAATACTTCTCTTCTGAATTTGATGCCTTCTTGCATGAAAGAGGCATTAAAAGGGAAGTCACTACAAGGTATACACCCGAACTCAATGGTGTAGCAGAGAGGAGAAACAGAGCTATTGTCGAAGCTGCAAGGTCCATGCTCAATAAAAAGGGATTGCCAAACTACCTATGGGAGAGGCTGTGTCTACAGCCACATATCTCATAAATAGACTTCCATCTAAGTCACTAGATGGAACAACTCCATATGAAGTATGGAATGGAAGAAGACCTAGTCTAGAGCATTGTAAAATTTTTGGATGCCTAGCCTATGCTCACATTCCTTCTCAAGTAAGAGGGAAATTGGATCCCAAGGCAGAGAAGTGTGTATTCATTGGTAATGATCAAAACCAAAAAGGATATAGATTGTACAATCCAACCAATAAAGGATTTTCTGTGAGTAGAGATGTAATTTTTGATGAAAACAAATCATGGTTTGATGATGATAGGAAAGTGAAGCTGCCATATGACTTGGATGAAGATTTTCCATCACTTCAACCAAAGGAGCCAAAGCAAATTGAAGAAAGTGATTCGGAGATTGACCTAGAAGACTTGGAAAGACTAAAGCTATGGAAGAACAAAGGTAAAGCAAAGATGCAGGATGCTACATATGGACCTGAGAGCTCACATCAACCACTTAGAAGGTCTTCAAGGGAGAAGAAGAAACCAGAGAGGTTTGGTTATGATACTTCTTTGGTCACCAAGCACTCAATCTACATTGCAAAGGATTCAACTAATGAAGAACCTACCACATTCGAAGAAGCACAAAGCAAGAAAGCTTGGAGAGATGCAATGGATGAAGAAATGGAAGCCCTAAAGGAAAACGACACTTGGGAGCTTGTACCTAACAAGCCATCTATGAAGGTAATTGGATCTCGATGGATATACAAAATCAAGAGGAATCCAGATGGAAGTATAAATAGACACAAAGCAAGGTTAGTTGCTAAAGGGTTTGCTCAAACCCACGGTATTGATTATGAGGAGACTTTCTCTCCTGTTGCAAAAATGCCTACAATTAGGGTTCTCATTAGTCTTGCTGCATCTAGAAATTGGAAGCTCTATCAACTTGATGTAAAGAATGCTTTCTTGAATAGATGGATTTCTGAGGAAGTGTATATGGCACAACCTCCTGGATATGAGGATGTACATCATCCTAACTATGTATGCAAACTAAATAAAGCTTTGTATGGATTGAAGAAAGCTCCAAGAGCTTGGAATTTCAGGGTGGTGACTTATTTGCAGGACCAAGGATTCAAAGCTAGCAAAGCGGATACCTCTTTGTTCATAAAGAGGAATGGATCTGAAGTGATCTATTTATGTGTGTATGTTGATGATATTATTATCTCAGGCAATGATCTTGAAGGAATCAAATAGGTAAAGAGTCAAATGAAGGAGGAGTTCAAAATAAGTGACCTCGGACCACTCACTTATTTTCTTGGATTGGAGTTAATCTACACAGATTCAGGTATATACATCACACAAAGGAAGTATGTGCATGACATGCTCGTCAAATTCAAGATGGAAAATACCAAGTGTGCAGGTACACCTATGGAACAAAATCATAAGCTTAGTGCTTATGAAGGAGAGCCAATTGAAGACATCACAAGCTATCAAAGCTTGGTTGGAAGTTTGAATTATGCAACTCCCACAAGGGTGGATATATGCTATAGTGTTAGCATATTGAGTCAGTTTATGCATAAGCCGAGAAGACCACATATGGAAGCGGCCAAAAGAGTCCTCAAGTACCTAAAGGGGACTATGAATGAAGGTTTGTTTTATTTATTTACTTTAGATATTGAGCTAAAGGTCTACTCAGATGCAGATTGGGCCGGATCTAGAGATGATAGAAGAAGCACATCCGGGTATATATCATTTGCAGGTTCAGAAATCATTTCTTGGTCATCCAAGAAGCAACCAACCGTGGCATTATCTTCTACCAAAGCCGAATATAGAGGTTTGGCTAATGCAACTCAAGAAATCATGTGGTTAAAGTCTTTGTACATAGATCTTGGACTTCATTCTTCAACACCTCACATTTTTGGTGACAACACAAGTTCACTACATCTAGCAGCTAATCTAGTATACCATGCTAGAACCAAGCATATTGAAGTCCACTACCATTATGTAAGGGAGAAGCTAATGAGCAAGGATATTCAACTATCCTATGTCTCTATAGATATGCAATGTGGTAGACATGTTGACTAAAGCTCTTGATGGTACAAAGTTAAGTAGATTCAAGTTGATGATTGGCTTGCAGGAAATCAAGGACAATTGAAGACTTATTTGGAGGCCAAGCATGTTAGCTTGAGGGGGAGTTGTTGGTGCATTTTACCCAAGCCTACATGCTTGATATGCTTGATATTATGATCATTTGTAAGTCACATGTGTAGTCATGTGAACCCCTCTTGTAAAAGAGTTCATTTTTATCTCTTGTAATTGAAAGAAAGAAAAAGGAAAAGGATGGCTTACCTCATCCATGATGTAAAAGCTTATTTTGTACATGACCATTTCATGTAATTTTGTAGAGATTGAAGAGCTTACTCCATAGCTCTATCATTCTACTCCCATTGTTCAAAGATTCATTGCCAATGTGGTTGTAATTATATGTGAATCTATACATTTATCATCATCTACTTCTCTCTTTTGTTCTCTGTTATACTCACTCAGAGCAGTAACTTCAGAAGGTCATATCTCGAGTTGTACTCCATATTTTTCCGTGTTTTAACATGTGTTAGATAGCTCTTGTTTGGTAGGTTCTGAATATTAATCTTCACGGTCATTGGATATAGAGATGTGGAGATATCTGCATTTTACTACTCACTAGTCTATCTCTGCAGAGTCCCGAGAATGGTGGGCATGTTCCATAAATTGAGTAAACTTGTTCTCAGTGGTCAATCCATCATTTGAAGTGTTTTAAGTTGGATTGGGAAGCTTGCTAAGTCTATTTGCTATGCCCAAAAGGAATTTGTCTAATTCCTATCAGGTTGAGAGCACTGTTCATTTTTTCCAGCAAGTGTATGTCCAAAAATAGCAAGTTTTGGGAGCTAGTCATTTTGCAACTAGTCTATCTTGACTTAAACTTTTGGGATACATGTTCCAAAGTACTTGGCTGATATTTTGGTGGATTTAGGAAGCACAAAGGGTCTACTAATCAACTCTGAAGTCTTAGTTGGCTGGTGTGAAGCTAGTTGTAGTTGCACCTACTCATCTTTGGATTACATCCATCATCTCTCTTCACATGACTCCCACTTGAGAATCAAGAAAACCACTCATGATGTGGAGTAACATGAAAACAAGCTAATGTATCAAGCAACCAAGCCATATGCGTGCTATCCAATAAACAAGAGGAATCCTGAGATGAACCATAGGTGAAAGTGATATCGCCATCACTGGCATAATCAACTACCATAGAATCGCCTAAAACCACTACCTGATTTGTATCATGTGCATATCTCTGACATCGTCATCGCATCTGCATGAAGCAACATCATCGAATATGGCCCTGACGGCCGTAATGCCAACCTCGAAGCTATCGATGTGATCTATGTCTCACATAAATCAATGGACTCACATATATATATGTAGTCTGTGCCATAATGCACTACTCGTGTCCTCATACATCATATACTCATATATAGAATCCACAAGCTGTGTTCTGATTGTGGATTTGGCCAGTGCATCCATGTCTATCCATACATGGTCGGGCATGTCATGAGGCCTCTATGCATCTCTATGCACATATGTATAACCCTGCACGAACCAATGTATGCCACATTTGATCTTTCCATCTTAGAGAGTAAGTGACATCAAACCGAGAAGACACCATGCTTGCAATCCAAGAGTCTGGCAATGTAATAAGAGACTAGAAATAATACTCTATCCTCAATAGGATCATATGCATATCCATATGCATAACTCACATCACAAATGTCTCACTGGAGAAGAAACCATGTGAACCACATGTCACATAACCATGCATCTAGCATGCACATAAAACTATGAGCATAAGCTTGCTTACCAAGTTTCCAACCTGACCAACTAGATGTGAAAGAATCTTGGAAAAAATTCGACAGAGTATCCCCTGTAAATTGAGTAATCAAACAAGATAACCAATAACAAAAGGACAATGAGTAATCTATCACCACCTATCAGTAATCCAATCAAAGATAATGGTAGATACATATGCCAAAAAATTTATGGTAATACACACTGATACAATGGAGATACACCTCCCACTCAAGAATGAATCCTGCAAGATGGTCTAATTTGTCATAAATAACCTATGACCAAGTCAAAGAAAATGGAGATAAGTAGTGATCCAAAGCTATCACACAAGCATAAAGGATCTACTAGATCATCTATCTAGCACAAAAATCGATAAAATTTTGACAACATCTCCTTTGTAAAATGGAATCTAGAACCAAAATAACCATGTGGGAATCACCATCCACATATGCCAAGAATAACATTGGAAAATAGATATCAAATCTATGATCATACATTGAAATAATAGCCAATCAAGGTGACAAATGGATGTGCAACTAAGGCTCCAATCTGGATCATGTACTTGCAAAGAAAACAAGGACACAATTTGTAGCTCAAGCGTAAGCACCACCTCCTTTACTTGTCAATCTACAAAGACGTGAGGACTGGTATGAAGACCATGAGCGAGTGAAGGCACAAGTGTGTGAGTGAAAGCAAACAAGCATGCACACACATACACACGCGCATAGTAAGAGCACAAAAAGGAACAATGGAAAGCTTCTATTACAAAAGAACTCTCTTACAAAGCCTCAAACTCTAACAAGCCAACTCTTTAACAAGCTACCCTAAAAAATGAGATCTCTAGCTCTTTTTATAGTTTTTTTTACTAGTTTTGGCCGTGTCCAGACCTAGTGTCCAGCCTAGTTAAAAATTAGGTTCTAGAGCTTATTTGAGGGCTCAAATGGAGTCTAGAAATTATGAAAATTGGTAGGATGATAGTTCTAATACTCCTCAAGCTCAAGGACTCCTCATCTTGAACAAAATGGAGTTGAAAAAATATGAAATGATATTTACAATGGTTTCTAGTGATGAAAATCACTTTTTTATAGGGATTTCTTCTAAAAATATGACATACACTTCTTGGAGCTCCCTACATGCTCCTTCTTCTTGTGTGTCCACCTCTTTGATGCACTTCCATGCTTGTGCTTGACCTTGAGTGTCAACACTCCCCCCCTCTTGAGTCTGTAATCCCTGACAAACCCCTGTTGTAGTGGTTGTTCCAGGTAGTGCTTTTGAGAGGTAGTGTCCCTTCTATATGAACAAGAGCCATCTATCTTCCAAACATAGTAGGGTCGATTGTCTCGTTCTTCATTTGTCACTGCGAGCCTTTGCAAGTTGTAGTCCCTTGGTATGTACTTTGTCCTTGGATTCTTGCATGAAGATATATTTGTGAGCTTTCAAAAGTTGCTAGGTGCTCAAAAGAGGTTGTCCATGTTGATTTTGGAGCAGCTATCAGTGGTGGATTGCTTCATTGCTATTGTTGCTGTAACCTTAATATCCTGTGGATCTTTCAAAGATGATATTCATAGTAGTCATGCCAAGTACTCGTAACCCATAATGAGTGATGGGTTAGTGTGTCAGTGCATGGGTTGAAAAAACTATGTGTCTTGTGCATGGCCTTGTAATGTGGCCCTATGCATGCGTACTCAAAAAATGCACTAGAAGAAGTGTGGTGCGCTCACGAAGAGGTTTCCTAATCTATCATGGTTATGGTGTTGCCAAAGTAAGGATTCTTACCATGGTGAATGGTCGATCGATGTTTATCTCTTCGTATTGTAGACCCGTCATTGTGATGGACCATGGGTGGGTCTATTGTTGTCGATGAATGCCCTTGTTGATGGTCCACTCATGAAATTCTGTAAGTGCCTAGTCCTGTCTCCTCTCTTCAAAGCAACATTTTCCAAATACGGAGAATTGAATTTTTTTATATTCCTTGACAAACAACATTGGGTAACTACACCATCTTAGTTTCACATATTCTATTTAGCTCACCATAAGCAGGAGTCTTTTCACCCAGTATACATACAAGGATTTGCAAGGTACCAGATCTACCCCTTGTAGATATCTCCTTGGATGCTCTGGTACGTAAAGTAGTTACGCATCGCTCAAGTTGTGGAGCTTCAAGCTCTTCCCTCCTACTATCCTAAGGGGAAATAATAGTTGTGGATGCCATGTTCATGCCAAGTTCTGGACATCTACCAGATAAGCTAGCAACAATATCGTCTGCTAGTCGAGACACACTTCTATCCAAACTGATTAATGCCAAGTCATCAACGATTCCACCTGCAACTAATCATGACTCATTCATGTTCCATGAGCCAAACCTGGGAATAAGCTCTTGCTCTCTCTCTCTCTCTCTCTCTCTTTCTTCCCTTTTTTTTGTTTTTTTTTTGTTTTTTGTTTTCTTTTTTAAAGGAACAATGGCAGAAAACAAGAAGAAAGATGTTAGAAAAAATAAAAATAGTTGACATATGTCAATGTGCTCTTGTGCATGGGACTCTCAAATGTGTTTACGTAGGGCCGTGTAATATGGCTCTATATTAATGCGTACTTTGGAAATGCATGACCTGAGTGGTGCAAAATATAGGGTTGTGCAAGGAGCACATGGTTTTCACATGTCAAGGCTTTCGATGTTACTTGCAGATGTTGACCTTGGGCTTCTTCATCTTCGGATGGTGTCTTAAATTCTCTAAACCACGTGGTTGGTTCTTTGGATCTACGGGTGCTAGAAGTGCTTTTGGCATCCATACCCATATCCTTGATGATTGTCTTCGTACCATTGCCAAAGAGGTGGGTTGATCTTCTTTCGATCTCTGTGCTTGGTTCTGACCCTTGCCTAGCCTTGGCTTCTTTGTTAAGACTTTTCTCATGTGGGAGAGCATAGATTTTTGTATATGTAAGAGCTTCTTGGGTACCCATATTTGTAATTGTCCTTGTTGAACTACAGCTAATTTCTTAGGCACACAAACTTGTCGGACACCTTGTGGCTGAGCTTGTCCTAGTTTCTTCATTTGTCTTTGTGGTGGAACTAGTGTGGAGACATTAGTATTTGAAGAAGAAGAGAGATCCACTCACCTTTGAGTCTGTGCTTTCATGATTGACTCCTTCTGTATCATAGAGATTTTGACACATACAACATCTTCTTCTATAGGATTAGTCTTAGAAGAAATAAGAGAATGTGTGACAGGTGGATTTGTGAGCATGCAGCTCTCTAATTCTAATGTAATGCACTGTTCATGTACCCAAACTTGAAGAAGTTGATTTCTTAGGTTTACGTTGACTGCATGGTCATAGATCCAATCTTGACCCAAGACAAGTGGTTTCGTAAGATCCTCATCTTGACACACTAGCATTTTGGATCTCATGGGGACATCTTGAAGGTAGATGGGAAGCACCACCCCAAACAAGGGGTTTCCACACCTCCTAGCCTTATGAGATAGGCTTCAATTGGATTGATATTCAATTGAAAGCCTTGGTAGTATGAAAGTCTAAGTGCACTAGTTGCTACACCTGAGTCAATCAATGCTCTCACAGGCCTTACATTCTCTCTGTGTCCTACGTCTAAGGTCACAAAAGGACATCGGTCAATTATTCGAGAAGCACTTGCACCTGATGTTTGGCACATGGCCATGTGATATCCTTGTGGGTTTTACCTTTCCTAACAACCACTTCAAAATCATACTCCATTAGTAAGAGGAAGCATATTACTAAGCGTCCTGTATTGCAAGGTTTATTGACCAAATATAATAAAGCTTGATGATCAGTGAAAAACTTGAACTTGTTGGCCAATAGATAGTGTCTAAACTTCTTCATGGCATATACCATGCCTAAGCCTTCTCGTTCGATTGTGGTATAATTTTGTTCAGCTATGTTTAGTTGTCTGCTAGCATATGCTATAGGTAAATCTAGATTTCCTTCACTTGTCGGTTTGTTCCAATCAGGAGTGGTTAGTATTGGTGCTATGCACAAACGTCTCTTCAACTCATTGAAGGAATTTTCGCATTCATCGTTCTACTCAAAATTTGTCAGCAATGCGTAAAGAGGCTTAGCTATGATTGCATACATGTGGATAAACCTACAGTAATATCCACAATGGCCTTGGAAACTATGCTATGGCTCGTATTTTGTCTTCATCTGTTGATATTCCATTCTTAGAAACAATATGACCTAAGATCTTGCCTTGACATACAATGAAGACACACTTTTAGGTTTGAGACACACTCGATATTCTCTACACTTGTTGAAGATATGTCTAAGCTCAAGGATGTGGTATCTTCTTTGTTGGGAATGAGCACATAAGTCATCTACATAGACTTCTAAGCTCTTTCACAAGAACTCTTTGAAGACATGACATATGAGCCTTTGGAATGTTGCAAGTGCATTGGTGAGCCCAAATGGCCTCACACAAAATGCAAAGATTCCTCACTCTGTGGCAAAAGCTGTTTTGTGTTGATCTTCTGGGGCAATGGCTACTTGGTTGTAACCTAAAAATCCATCAAGGAAGCTATAGACTTCCTTGCCTGCAACACACTCCAATAATTGTTCAGTGATTGGAAGCGGATAGATATCTCTGATTGTAGCGGCATTAACTTTTTTAAGGTTAATACACACTCACAATTTTCCATTCTTCTTGGGCACAACTACAATGGGGGACACCCATTTAGTATGCTCAATCTCATAGATGAATCCAACTTCAATCAGCCTATTGATTTCTTCTTTTATTTTAGCTGCATAAGTGTCTTATATGTGTAGGGCTTCTATTTGTTGGGCTTGGCATCAATAGTGATGGGGATTTTATGAGAGCAAATTTTTGGATCTACTCCCTTCAAGTCTCTATAATGCCATGTTTGCACATCCCTATATTCCCTTAATAAAGCTACAAGCTCCATTTCTTCTTATACACTTTGGTCTTCTCCTATATACGTACATCACTCTTCATTCCCCTCAATGGTCACAACAATCTTTTTGGTCTTTTCTTCATTATCATACACTTCTCTTGTGGTGGCCTCTTTCTTAGGCATTCGTACCAAATTTTTTTGGTCTTCAAGTTCATATTTCTTGAAATTCTCTGGTACTTCAAACAATGATTCCTCCTCTTCTTGTTTCAATGCTTTTCTTTTCTTTTTCTTTTGACCACCCTCACTTCCATCCTTTGAATTTACAGTTTTAATGCTTGTGAGAGGTTCTTCTTCTTTTTGGGTAAATACTCCTATGTCTTCTAGATAGTGCATTTCTGAGTTAAAGCAACTATCCATCACAATGGACTGTAAATCATCATCATTCTCTTCTTCTTCTATGACTTCACTAGGGTCACACTCTTCTAGCATGGGTTGACACATGAACACTGAAATATCATAACTCTCCTCATCACAATGAGGTGTCCACTGTTCTTCATTGAGAGTGATGTCCATGGTGGCTAAGATTTCTACCCAACCATGAGGCTCAAATCCGTCATCTGGAAAGACCATCGATGTGTAGGTTGGGCCTCTAGCTGGTTTATCTCCTGGCGAAGTTCCTTCTTCTCTCACATTTAAGCGTTTTTCCTCTTCCTCTGAATTTGCACATCCACAAATGAGTATCTTGATGCATCCAAGATGGATCAGAATTACTTTCAGAATGCACAAGGACTGAATCTTCTGGCGCCTTGTGGATAGGGTTCCACTGTAGGGGTGGTACATCTTTAAATGTATATTCCTTTAGATTGACCTTGGTGGTGACCCCTAAGTGTTGCAAGTACAAAGAGTTGGTTCCCCAATCTTGCACTATTTGCAGTTGGCATAGGAAGGATCTTCATAGGATCATCTCATAGACATTATTGTTGCCAAAGTCACATATAGCAAAGGTGTGTTCAAACTCTACACCACAAGTGGTTAGAGTTATCCCTTCTAGCAATCCTAGAGGTCTTTCAATATGTCCATCAGCCATTTGAAGCTGCATTCATGTTGTTCTTAATGGATGTTTGCCCCATTGCTTCCACAAGGAGGTGGTTGCAATTGCAACACCAACACTTGAATCTAAGATAACCTTGGTTGTGTAACCTTGGTAGGTGATTGGAAGATAAGTATTACCCTCTTCACCTTCACTCATGTCTCCTATTTTGTCTAGAGGTATCTTTGGGACTTTTTGTTTAGAGCTTGCTTTTGGCATATTGGAATCAAGTTCTGGAACTTGATTCGCCACATGTTTCCATAACTCAGGTTTTACTTTGAGCATCTCTTCTATGGTGGGATGACACTGAACCTTATTGTTATTCATGACGTCAGTGTTTCTTGGAACCATTGAGTCTTTTTTTCTTAACAATATTGTGGGAGCTCTAATATGAAGAGATTCAGATTCCCATGGGCCCGTGAACTGTGGCAAATCTTGTAAAGAATTAGATTCAAAATCTAATCTTTCATCTTCTACTTGCTCTACTTGGTCTCCATAAATAGATGGAATGTCTTGGGGAAATTGATCATGAAGGTTATCAATTTCAGGAATAGGAGGGGGAATTATCCTTCTCCTTGGCCCATTTCTGTTCCATGAACTAGGTGCCTGTTTTAAACCATAAAGAGCCTTCTTCAGTTTGCATACATGATTTACCTTTATTGGATCTTCATAACCAGGAGGTTGAGCCATGTACACCTCCTCTGAAATCCAACAATTAAGAAAAGCATTTTTTACATCAAGTTGATACAGATTCCAATTCCTTGCTGTAGCTATACTTACAAATATCAAGATGGTAGGCATTTTAGCTACAGGTGAGAATCTCTCTTCATAGTCTACCCCATGTGTTTGGGCAAACCCCTTGGCTACAAGTCTAGCTTTATACCTACTTATAGCTCCATCAGAGATTCTTTTGATTTTGTAACACCTAGAAACAATTACCTTCATTGAATCTTACTTGGGTACAAGTTCCCAAGTATCACTCTCTTGGAGTGCCTCCATTTCCTCATCCATGGCTTTTTCCATTTTGCTTTAGTACAAGTTTCTTCATATGAAGAAGGTTCTTCAAAAGATGAATCTTTAGCAAGGTAAACAAAGTGCTTAGTGACAATAGTGTCATACCCATATCTGATTGGATTCTTGTTTTCCCTTTGTGATCTCCTTAGAGCTTGGTTGGATGATTCAGGTAAGTCTACCAACCTCTTCATTTTGGCCTTGCCCTTTGATTTCCATGCCTTGAATTCTTCTAGATTGATGATGTCCTCATCATCTGATTTGATGTCTTCAGCCTGGTTTGGATCCTCCTCGGTGAGGTTTGAAACTCCTCTTCCAAGTCATATGGCAACTTAACCTTCCTGCATTCACTTTCAAACCAAGAATCATTCTCATCAAACACAACATCTATACTAACCATAAATCCTTTGTTGGATGGATTATAGAACCTGTATCCTTTCTAGTTTAAATCATACCCTATGAAGATGCATTTCTCTGCCTTAGGGTCTAGCTTACCTCTGATTTGAGATGGGATATGTGCATAAGCAACACAACCGAAGATCTTGCAATGATCAAGTGATGGCCTTCTACCATGCCATGTTTCATATGGACACATCCCATCAAGTGATTTGGATGGCGACCTATTAATAAGATAAGTGGGAGTAGATACACTCTCTGCCCACAAATAATTAGGTAACCGTTTTTCATTAAGCATTGACCTAGCTGTTTCAACAATCAACCTATTTCTCCTCTCTGCCACCCCATTTTGCTCAAGGGTATACCTTGTAGTAATTTCCCTTTTGATACCTCTGTCGTGCAAGAATGCATCGAATTCATTTGAGAAGTACTCACCTCCTCCATCTGACCTTAGCCTCTTTAGGCTTCTTCCTGTTTGGTTTTCCACAAGTGCAAGATACTTCTTAAAGCAACTGAACACTTCACCTTTGTGCTTCATAAAATACAAGATAGTCCACCTACTAAAATCATCAATGAAAGACACATAGTACCTTGAGCCAAAAATTGAAGGGTCCTTGCTTAGTCCCCACACATCTGTGTGGACAAGCTCCAAGTAATCCTCATGCATGTAACCTTTCTTTGTAAAGGGTAACTTGTGTGATTTTCCAAACTGACAAGCACCACATTTATAGATCATGTGTTGATTGGATACATTAGGTATCCCAAGCACACATTGATCTCCACATATTTGCTTCAAGATTCTCTCACCAATATGCCCTAATCTTTTATGCCAAATCTCAAGCTCTAACAATGTTTGATCCTTGTAATTATAAAGTGCAATATTCCTTGTATCTTCAAGTTCAAATGTAACTAATCTACCTATCTTTTCTCCCTTGGAAATTCTCTTGAATCCATGTTGGGGATCCTCCAGAAATTCTCCATACCTTTTGAACCTAACCTGCAAACCCTTTTCCACAATCTGCCCAACACTCATTAAGTTCTTGGTGATTGTAGGTACTTAAAGAACCCTGATCAACAAATTTCTATTCCCATTAGAGGTTTTAACATTTTCTATCTTGACCACTGAATTCTTGATGTCATCACCTGTTTGCACTTGGTGCTTTCCCTTAGGTTCCTCAAGGTTAGAGAGAAGAGCTACATTGCTTGCCACATGGTTTGAACAACCTGAGTCAATATAGAAGAGGTGTTCATCATTCATAGCTTGCTTTGAAGTCATGTTCATAATCAGAAGGGAATCCTCTTGATCCCCTCTGCAAATATTGTAGTCCTTTCTTGATTTGTATCCTCATTGATAGTTGTTATTGTAATTTTTGTTGTAGCCATGGTTGTAGCTTTGGTTGTGGTTGAACCTTCCTCTTGATTGTGTGTAGCCACCTCTTTGATATCCTCTTCCTCTCTGATTCTTAAAGTTCCTATAGCACTCATCTGTAGTGTTATTAGAAAATCCACATATGTTGCATGGGGAAGAGTTGAAAGGTCTCCCCCTACCTTGCTTACCTCCTTTGCCCCTTCCTCTTCAATTCCTACCTCTTCCTGCATAGTTAGCTTGAGAAGTGGTACCTTCATCTTCAACATTTTTGCTTTTCCCTTTCTCTTTAGACTTGCCTTTATCTGTGTATAGGGTAGAAGAGTTATTACCTCTTGATGAATCTCGATTTTTGTTGAGCTTGGCTTCATGGGTAAAGAGTTGCCCCAGGAGCGTGGTAAGATCTACAATCTACATGTCCATGTATAAGTCCATAGCAGTTGTGAAGGCTTCCCATTTGTCATCTGCCTTGATGCCATTGATTACTTGTCTCACAATTTGCTCCTCTTCAATCTCCTCTCCTATGCTCGCCAATTGGTGAGCCACATCCTTGACTTTGCTCACATACTCTGAAAGACTTTGCTTGGGTTGCTTCCTTTGGGTGGTAAACTCAATCCACAATTGATTCTTCCTTGCTCTTGTATTAGAAGAAAAGTATGAAGACAATGTATCCCAAGTCTCTTGGGATGTTTTACAATTCCTAATGTGTGGAAGGAGGAAGTCAGAGATAGAGTTAAGTAGATATGACCTTGCTAATGCATCTTTGGCACACCATGAGTTGAGTCTTTCAAGCTCCTCTCTTGTAGGTTGTCCTTTGCTTCTGAACATGGGCATCTCCTCATCTCCTGATATGTATCCATAGAGACTCCTTCCTTGTAAGTATGTCTTCATCCTCAAGGACCATGCTTGGTAGTTTTTCATGTCCAATTTATCAATAAAAGAAGGGAAATCATCTCGCATTTTACCTCAATTGCTCTAATACCACTGTTGGAAGACATGGATATGGATACTTCAAGAAATGAAGTGGTACTTGCTAAACCTGCTTGGTACCAGCCTTGATACACTTCAGAATTGAGTAGTATGTCATCTTAGCTTCCAAATAACACCAATAAAGTACTAATGTACTTTGGAGTTGATGAATGTAATGATTGATCCAAAACAGATAACTTCATAAATCACAAGTTGTCAAAAACTTGCTATTTTGGTTCACACACCTACTGGTTCTTAAGATCATTGCTCCCAACATAGTAGAAATTAGGAATATTACTTTTAGAGGAATCAAACTAGCCTAGCAAGCTAATGTTTGCAAGTAGAATCATTCAAAATAACAAACTATGCTCAGAGAAACCAATTTAGCAATCTTAGACTCACCCCCGACTTTTTAACTGCTTAGAGAAATACTAGTGACTGCTTTGATCGCGATTTATCCTAGATGGTAGATTCAAGTGACTTGAAAATTTGTGAGCATATAGAAGACTTGAATCTGGTTCTAACAAGCTATAGAACTTGCAAAATGATGGAGTAGTCAGTGAGATATGCTCAGTCAAAGTTGACTATTCTGAGAGATCATAGTAGGAGAGTAAACAAAGTTGATCAATGACAAGTTTGTATTATAACACAATGTTGTAAAAGATCATTGGCATAAAGTATGATGCATAATGATGATAGTTGAGTAGCTATGGAGTGTGCTTACTCAAGCTTATAAAATGATCAGTCAAATGGGCTCAATGATAAAGTGTTATCCCACAACTTTTTCAAGGTCCTTTTAGCACTTGCTTCACAATTTGAATTCAAATTCAAATTCTTGGCTCTCTCCATAAAGTGACTCCTATGATGTAGACAATATTCTCTCATTAGGAACTCGTAGCTATATTTTCTCCTAACTTCCACAAGTTGTGGCTTTTACAAAGATTCTTCAAGTAATTGACTTTTACTAAGGATAAATGACTAACTATTACAAGATGTGGTTCACATGAACCAATTAATGAAGCAAGACATGTCCATAGAATTTCTCTACAATATGTCAAATGTGAAGGCTTGGGTGAATTGCACCAACACTGAGCAAACTCCAGGTTTCCCCATGCTAAAAGACATTTCTGAATCACTTGTGTCTGAACTTAGTACGTAAGGATAACCCTTAGTTGTTGCGCCCAAGACTTAGTTTTATGGTTGACACTTGCCTCAGAAGATCTAATGCTTTATCTATCCTTGCCTAAGTGTCTGCCAGATCTTAAGTTCATAAGCTTTGTCTTTTGGTCCCAATATTCCCCTTTTTATTGCTCAAAATCTTTGGAGCCCCCTTGGTTTCCTACTCCCACTTGAGGGTCAACGAGCTATAGAGCTCAAAAAATGGACTTTTGATGAAAAAGTTATGTCAAATCAGGCTCATGGGGGTCAAAAAAAGGAAACACGATCTTATGAAAAAATCACGATTTTGACTGAAAATCATGATCTTGAACAACGTTGGAAATCACGATATTGAGTGAGAATCGCGATCCTTAGAAATCCCCAAAACACATATGATTTTGAATGAAAATTGTGAAAAATGCGATTTGGAATGAAAATCGTGAAAATGCGATTTTGAATGAAAATCATGAAAAACGCGATTCTAACAGAAAATCATGTTTTTGTGAAAATCACGATTTTGAGAATGATAAAGAATCATGATTTTGATTGAAAATCGTGTTTTCTCAAAATTGTGTTTGTGGCCTGAAAATCGTGTTTTTGCTCAAAATCGTGTTTTGGCCTAAAAATCACGATTTTGGCTGAAAATTGTATTTTTTGCTCAGAATCGTGTTTTTTATTGAAAAACTTACAGGATTGCAATTTCGAGCACAACCTAAGAATTGTGATTCTTAGAATGACCTCAAAATCTTGTTCTTTCCAGAAAGCTTTTAGGCGGGAAATAGCAAATAGCAATTTTCAAAAAAATTGATGTTTTCTCAGAATCACTATTTTCATCACAGAATTGCGATTTTCTGAGATTTTTGGTAGGAGCTTCGAATTTCAGCATTGAGGCCTACACGTCAAGCTTAGGGTCATGGAAATCACAAAAACTTGCACACACAAGCACTTTGCCCCTCCCTCTCTTCTTCTTGCACACCCCCGAATGAAAATGAGGTGAAAAAGTTCTCAGAGTCGTGCATTTTGTTGTTCAAAGATTTTCTTACATCTCAATGCTCAGTGAATTTTTTTTATGATTCAATATTAAAAATTTAATTTAGAAGATAAGGAAGCTATGGCTAAAAGCATTTAGCAAAACGTCTTATACTTTGAGAGAAATTAGCTTATGAAGTTGACCATGCCAAAGTTATCATGTCAAGAAGACAGTTTTTGATATACATTTGATCTATGTGATCAAATCAAAGATTTAATAGTTCTTTTGGGGAAATAAGGATCATTATAGTTGCGCAAAGGTAGCACAAATGTGTCTGCATCATTTGAATGATTAAATTTGAAGCTATGTGTAGACATTGAAGTTTATTTCTGAAGCAAACTTTCTGAAGTTAAAGAAACTTCACATAGAGAAGTATTTTTCAATGACCTTGAAGATTAATGCAAAGTTTGTGTAAATTTTGGTTTATTCTTGATATAGAGAAGCTCTTAAATCAAGTCACAGATCAAACATTTGGAGATTTAAAGCTCTCCAACAATGGTATTAGAGCTAGACGATCAAATTAAGGTCTCCCGACTATTGCAAACATCAAAGGCCTTGTCAACTGGAGGTGCCAAAGGTTAAAGTATTGAAGAAAACTTAAAGAAGTACAAAGTTTGAGTTCAAAAGGATTATAAAAGGTCAATGATTTATATCAAAGGTACATTGTATCTTCATAAATCTAAATAATTGCAGACATAGAGATCAAAGAGGTGGGAGAAAGCTTGCAGATTAACAAGCTTGATAGAGAGAACTATCCAGCATGGTCCATGAGGATGGATGCACACCTTATGAGAAAAGATTTTATGAAATTTATTATAGGAGAAGAAGAAAAGCCAAAGTTTAAGGATCCTAGCATTCCAACAAGAGAGCAACTTGCAGAATTAAAGAATTGAATGAAGAAAGATGCTCAAGCTAGGAGCATCATTTACATGGCTTTAAATTATTATCTTCTACCACACATTAGAGGATTACAAAGTGCAGCAGATGTATGGAATGCTTTGGAAGAACACTTTGGAAATACAACCAAATCAAGGAAGGCTTCACTATGGGCTGATTTCACAACTTTCAAGAAGAAAGGTTCTCAATCAATTTCTGATTATGTTACAAGGATGAAGGATATTGCAGATAGATTGGGAGCAATAGATGAAGATATTGAAGAAGAAAAGTTGGTAAGGCAAAAACTCACAAGTCTAAGAGGAGATGAAAAGTGGAAGCCCTTTATATTGTCTACAAAATTACCATTCGATCACTTTACTCCTAATCTTAACCAATTGCTAGGACATATGCTAACATTTGAGTAGGACATTAAAGGAGAGAATGACAGAAGCACAAGTCAAGTAATGCATTCAAAAGACAAGAAGAAGAATGCTAAAGGCAAGCAATCAAATGATGAAGAAGGATCTTCAAGTCAAGTGAATTTCACAAAAGGGAAGATGAATTACAAAGGTAAAGGTAGAGGAGGTAAGAATGAAGAAAATGCTAAATATTGTTGGATTTGTGGTAGAAAAAATCATTTGGCAAATGATTGTTGGTATAATAGTCAAAATGGTGGAAATTATAATCAGAATTTCAACCAAAGAGAAAGAGGAGGTAGAAATCAAAGAGGCAATTTCAGAGGAAGAGGTGGTAGGACCATTTTCTAGAGGAGGTGGAAGGAGTTTCCAATCTCAGTCCTACAACAATACTTATTACAATTATGCATCATATAAGAGGGAAGACTTGACTCTCATCTTGAATGCAACACATGAAGCAATTAATGAAAATCAAATGGTGTTTTATATTGACTCAAGATGTAGCAATCATTTGACTGGTAATATCTCCTTAATGACTAATATGGAAGCTAGAGTGAATGGACACACAGTTCAAATAGGAGAAAACACCAAACACAAGGTTGAAAGCATTGGATCATTTAAGACAAAGAGTGGAAGCACACTTCTAAGCAAGGTACTTTATGTTCCAACAATCCCCAAGAATTTGATAAGTGTAGTGCAAATTGTTGAGAAGGGATATAAAGTCAGATTCACAAATGATGGTGTTTATGTTGAAGATCCAAGTCAGGGATAAAAAAGCATTGTTACAAAAAAAAGGAAGGAAGGCTATTCACTCTCAAAGTCCAAGGTAATGTGGGACATGCATTGTTCACTTATGGAAGCCAAAGGATGTCTGAATTGGACCTATAGCATAAGAGGTTAGGACATTTCAATGAAAGAGGGATAAAGGAGATGACAAAGAATGGTGGAGTGCTTGGTCTACAAAATATTGAAGGTCAACATATGATATATAAATATGAGGCTTGTCAACTAGGTAAAGCTCACAAGAAGTCATACAATAAGCAAGGGTACATGTATTCAAATATGCTTGAAGTGGTTCATACAGATGTGTGGGGTCCTTCAAAGGACTATAGCATAAATGGATCTAGGTAATATGTGTTGTTTGTTGATAATGCAACAAGGTGGATTACTCTTTAAGTAATCAAGGTATATATTTAAACACTATCATGCTTATGCAAAAAGAGTTACATGACAAAAGCTTAAGAGATTGAGATCAGATAGAGGAGGAGAATATTTTTCTTAAAAAAATTATGATTATATGTGGAATGCAAGTATAAAAAGAGAAGTGACTTGCAGGTACTCCCCACAACAAAATGGAATTGTAAAAAGAAGAAATAGAACTCTTGTAGAGTTTTCAAGATCAATGATGAAGGAAAAGAATTGCCCTAGTTACATTTGAGCAGAAGCAATTAACACTGCAACTTATGTTGTGAATAGGCTACCTTGCAAAGATTTGGATGGAATGACTCATTATGAAGCATGGTGGGGTAAGAAACCTGCTCTTGATCATTGAAAATTATTTGGATGTTTGGCATATGCTTATGTTCCATCTCAATTGAGACATAAGCTAGAACCTAAGGCAGAAAAGTATGTGTTTATTGGGTATTATGATAGACATATGGGATACACGTTGTGGAATCCATCCACAAAAAAATTTCTTGTTTCAAAAGGCATCACATTTGATGAGCAAAGCACATGGTATACAGAGTCAAACAATCTATGTAGAAATCCTCAAGAAATCAAAATCAAAGGGAAGTCAAAGATGAAGGTATATAAAGATGATAATGATGATGATGTTTGCATAAATGAAAGGTTTGATCTAGAACAAAATGAAGCAGAGACCTCAAGGAGTGCAGAGGTTAGAAGGTCAGCAAGAGAATGGAAGCAACCTATCAAGTATAACTATGATAATTCTTTCTTGACAACCAGAGATTATGCTTACATTGTAAAGACAGATGAAGATCCATCAACATATGATGAAGCTAAAGGTAAACAAAATTGGGAAAAAGCAATGCAAGAGGAGTATGATGCTCTACTTGAGAATGAGACATAATCAGAAGGTAATTGGATGCAAGTGGATGTATAAGACAAAGAGGTTTGCAGATGGAAAAGTGTCTAGATACAAGGCTAGACTTGTGGTCAAAGGATATGCTCAAACACATGGAGTGGACTATGATGAAACCTTTAGTCCAATTGCGAAGATGTCTATAGATGTAAAGAATGCATTTTTAAATGGATATATTATAGATGAGGTGTACATGGATGTTCGAAGAGATGGATGGATACTTCAAGGAAGTGATGTGGTACTACTAAAATCTGCTTTAGATTTATAAATAGGCCCTTTTAGCTTGCAAATAACACCAAGAAAGTACCTATGTACTTTGTAGTTGATGCTTGAAACAATTAATCCAAAACAGACTAGTTCAAGAATAGCTAGTGTTGAAAAACTTGCTATTTTAGTCCATACACCTGCTGAATTTTTACTCAGAGCTCACAATACAATAACAATTGGCAAAATTCATTTTGGGGGAATCACCTAAAAGTAGATCAAACTAGATCTTCACTTTTCCTAGATTGTAGGAAAGTGAATTGATTCCCTCCAACAACCATTCCCACCTTCATTTGAATTCAAAATCCACTTGCACAAGTCGTGGAGCACTCCTAGAGTCTATATAAATACTTCAAATCACTTTTATAATACATGGATGAAATATACATACACTTATGATCATCATTGTCTTGCTCCTTCGATTTTCTGCATCATCTTCTTCACCAATAGTACTCTTGCAGAGGCTGCTAATCTCTCTCCAGAGCTTCAAATTTGATGAGAGATGGCTCATTGGAAAGATATTAGTGTCTAGTTTATGCCTTTAAATGTTCATAGCATTTGGTTTGGTAGATTGGGAGAAATCTCAATTTTTCTATCTCTGGGTCAATCTCTATGTATTCCTAAAAAATAGGAGGTACCGTTGAGTGTCTGATTCATTGCTATAGCATATTTTGCTTATTCCTTATACTTTTGTGCATTATATACACTCAACCCTATGTGTATCACTCTCATAAAAGGATTTTTTCTAATTTTAATTACGTTGGTCGCTATGGGCATTTGAAGTTTATTGTTCTTCCATAGATAGTAAGTTTTTTGAGCTAGTAGATGCGCAAACCTATCTGTTTTGCATCAAATCCTTTTCCTTGATGCTCCAAAGTACATAGTGTATTTCTTTGAACTTATCGCATGTTTATAAATTCTATTTGAGTTTCCATAAGCTCTAGGGCTGCTCTTGTGCCGGTTGGCTGGACCAAACTTCGTCGCTTTGAAATGCACTTTTCTACCTCCTACAAGCTTCTCCAAGTTCTTTCATTCATGATGGTGGAGATGCATTTGATGCCATTATCCATCAGCACGGTATTGGATGCTTGATTTACTTATGCATTACTCAGCTAGATATTCAGTTTGCTATCTCACAGATGAGCAGGTTTATGTGTTGCCCAGGTCTCAAGCATTGGTAGGTCGTTAAGCCCATCTTTAACTACTTGAGTGGTATCGGGCTACTTGGATTGTTTATCCCAAGCGCGGATCACTACCACCAGATTTGCATGCTTTTTCTGACAGTGATTGGGTTGGTTGCTATGACACTTGTGTGTCCACCAGTGGCTTTTTCTTCATGCTTGGTAGCTCATGTCTATCTTGGTTGAGCAAGAAGCAGCCTACTGTGGCCACTTCAAGTTGTGAGGCTGAGTATAGGGAAGCTTTCATAGTGATTGTTGAGTGTGTGGCTAAGACACCTTATGACTGATTTGGGTGTTGTTTAGTCTTCTACCACCACCATTGTCACTGATAGTCAGAGCACATTGGCAGTTGCAAGGAACCTTGTGTTCCATGCTCGCACTAAGCACATTGACGTGCATTATCATTATATGAGGGAGAGGTTCTCTGTCGGGGAGATCTATTGGTGCATGAAAACCATCAATTGATGTTTTGGACAAAGGTTTGAAGTCAGAAGATGAAGCAAGGATTAATACATGAAGATTGAAGTCAGTGCATAATCAGAGAACGAAGGCTTGTATATACATGTACATTAAACATGCTTATACTTTTGTAATGGTCACGAGTTTGTACAAAATACCTATATATACAAGTAGAAAAGTCAGGGCATCTATGAGAGATTATGGATGACCAATTGTAAGAGTGATTAGACAATTTAGAAGTGAAGTGAATAACTCTCATCATTTAGATGTAATGTTTTCCTGAATAGAAGAAACGTTGTGCCCAATATTTTGCTCAGTGCTCCTTCTGGGTTTAATCTTTTTTGAAATGCTTTTGTACAAGTCTAAGTCTATAGTTGATTGACCTCTATTCAAATTTTCAGATGCTAATTGTGTTCAAGCTGAGAGAATTGAGAGTAGGAACATTTACATGTGTAAATGTGAAGAAGAGAAGACTGTAGCAGATGCAAATTTGGGACTTTCTTCATAGTTAGTGCAAAGATTGATAATCTGACACCAGTCCTCCAAAATTGATTGAGTTTTTGAGTTGTTCTTGATATAGAGCTGCTCTAACATCACGGATAACTTGTTCGTTTTGAGATTAACACTCTCCATCAGTGGCATCAGAGCAAGAATTATCAAAATTGAAGAAAGGAGGACCCCCAATATTGCAGTTATATAGAAATCAACCTTTGAAGATTCAAAAAGGTGAAAGTTTGAAGTAAAAGCTAGAGAAGGAGGCCCAAATCTATCAAGAAGATCAAAAGGAACTACATTCAAAGTAAAGCTACACTTATTCCTCATAAAGTTTGAAGAATTTAATACACAGGTGAAGAAAATATGGGAGATTCTCATGTATGAGAGATGATGAATGACCAACTGTAAGATTCATTAGACAATTTAGAAGTGAAGTGAATAACTCTCATCATTTAGATGTAATGTTTTCTTGAATAGAAGAAAAGTTGCACCCAATATTTTGGTCAGTTCTCCTTCTGTGTTTAATCTTTTGTGAACTGCTTTTGTACAAGTCTAATTCTATAGTTGATTAAACTCTGTACAAATTTTCAGATCCTAATTGTGTTCGGGCTGAGAGAATTGAGAGTAGGAACATTTACATGTGTAAATGTGAAGAAGAGAAAACTATAGCAGGTGCAAATTTGATGGTAATGTTTTGGTCAGTTCTCCTTCCACATTGTAAAGTTTCGAGCAATGGCCAAAAGCATTTGAATAAAAGAGTTCTAGATAAAGAGAACTATGCATTAGAAGTTGCAGGTGTCAAAGTCGACTTTAGAGCAGTACAATTTTAGACATAGGTGAATTGTTTGGAGTAAATCTCAAGATTTACTAAACCTTTTGAGAAGATTTAACTTGGAGAAAGTGTGCAAACATTAGGCAACATTCTCATACAAAGTTTCATTAGGAAATATACACATTTGGTTAGTCAATGAGTGAGTTATGTGCAGTAGACTTTTCTGTGTAGTGACTTTGTTCACAGTTAGTGCAAAGATTGATAATCTGGCACTAGTCCTCCAAAATTGATTGAGTTTTTGATTTTTTCTTGATATAGAGGTGCTCTAACATCAAGGATAACTTGTTATTTTGGAGATTAACACTCTCCATCAAGATCAGCTTGGCATATGTGCCCACATCGGAGAACATTGCAGACCTTTTTACGAAGGCTCTGCCTAGGGAGAAGTTTGAAGCTTTCCGCAAAGCTTTGGGGTTACTTCCTTTTCTGGATTGATCCCACATAGCTTGGCACTTCCTTATACATGAGTGTGAGCTCCTTGTTCACCGCATCTCTCCTACGGGGAATTTTTGGATATATTCAGGTAGTGATGTGTGTGAACACTTTAGGGCCACCGAGGCACTTTTTTCCCTCTTTAAGAGGTTTTTTCCCCTTGGCTTGTATATACGGCTATTTCCCTAATGGGCTACTCTTATTGTACATTCTAGTGGTAATTGTTGGAGTTAGACGTCTGTGGAAGCACGCGAACAGCACAAGGAAGAAGAAGAATCTTGGAGCACAACACACAATACTGAATGTATTACTAGAGAATGTACAAAGATAAGTAGCCCATTAGGGCAATAGGCGTATATACAAGCCGGGGGAAAAAACCTCCTAAAGAGGGAAAAAAGTGCCCCGGCGGTCCTAGTGTGTTCACACACATCACTACCTAAATATATTAACAAATCCCCCCTGGGAGTGATGCGGTGAACAAGGAGCTGGTGTTGATGTCGACACGACAAGAAGGTTGACAAACTAAGCTGCGGAATTTTGTCGTGTCACAACAAGAACTAAGCTAGAGTGATATTAGAAAACCTCTATAATTCTCAAAAGCTTAGCAACCTTTCTGTAACTGAAAACTTTATAACTGTGATTAGTGAAATCTGAAAATTCACTTTACCAGAAACTTCGCCTTTTCTTCACGCTTCAATACTGATCTGATTTACTTCAAAACTTTATAATTCTCTGCTTGATTACTGTTAGATAATATTTTAGCCACTTAACTATACCAAACTGTGTTTTGAACTCACCGGAATATCATCGGAACTTCACCAGACTATTACCGAACTGTCATCGTAATCTCACCGTAATTGTACCAGAATGTTATCGGAATCAACTGCAATTCTGTTTGTAGTTACTTCAAATGATTGTAATTGAAGTAAGGAAGTAATACCTGAGCTTCCTTCAGTAAATGAACTTTATTTGAAGTTTGAGAAAAAACTTCACTAGTTCTGGATGTCTTTACGGTCAAGCTTAGTACTGTGCGTACATGTCCTGTTTCACAAAATTCTTTTGATGAGTTTGTAGTTGAGACTACTAGCTTCAAGTTAAGCTATTGCTCATGAAAAATTTTACATTGTAGTGCAAGATCTAACTTACAGAAGTACCATAAAACTTGTACTGAGAAAACTGTAACTGTTAACTAACTTTCACAGTAACATGAAATCACTTAGATTTCTTCACACAAGAAGAATGCGCTCAGATCTTCTACATAAAAATGTGTTTTCTATTAGAGAAGATGTGTACAAAAATGGCTTGGCCTCTCTTTGCTCATAGCCATGGAAAACTCTCCTATACTGAGTAGTTCTTCCTTACCATCTCTCTCTCAGATGAATACCCGACATTTCAGGTTCTATTATTCATCTCTACATACACACACTTGCGTCTACTACAAGCGCTTCTACACCTACTATTTCTTCTCTCCGTCTATCTTAGGCTCACTCAGCCTCTTCTTTCAATCTATTATCTAAACACTCTCTCAACTCTTTTATATATACATTTTTTATCCAAGATTCGTAATTATGGAAGTTTCTGTGAACTATATTACAATCGTGAATTTGTCCCTTCACTAAGGCTTTGATTTTTCTGAATGCTTTGTTCTTGCTTCTCTTTGTCTTTCTTTATCCTTCATACATCTTCAGGTCTTTATGTCTAATTAGAGAGTGAATCTTCAATAGCTGGCACTCATGTATAAGGAAGTGCCAAGCTATGTGGAAATCACTCCACAAAAGGAAGAAAGCCCAAAGCTTTGCGGAAAGCTTCAAACTTCTCCCTAGGCAGAGCCTTCGTGAAAAGGTCTGCAATGTTCTCCTGCGTGGGCACATATGCCAAGCTGATCTCCCCAGTAGAGAACTTCTCCCTGACATAGTGATAATGCACCTCGATGTGCTTAGTACGAGCATGGAACACAGGGTGCCTCGCAACTACCAATGCGCTCTAACTGTTAGTGAAGATGGTGGTGGTAGAAGACTGGCCAACACCCAAATCATCCATAAGGCGTATGAGCCACACACACTCAACAATCGCTATGAAAGCTGCCCTATACTCAGCCTCACAACTGGAAGTGGCCACAATAGGCTGCTTCTTGCTCAACCAAGATATACATGAGCTACCAAGCATGAAGCAAAAACTACTGGTGGACGCACGAGTGTCATAGCAACCAGCCCAATCTGAGTCAGAAAAAGCATGCAAATCTGGCAGTAGTGTTCCCCCCTTGGGATAAAACAACCCAAGTAGCCGAGTACCACTCATGTAGCGAAAGATGCGCTTAACCGCCTTCCAATGCGTGACTGCTAGGCAATGCATAAACCTGCTCATCTGTGAGACTGCAAACTGAATATCTGGCTGAGTAATGCATAAGTAAATCAAGCATCCAACAGCCTTTGATAGAGAACAACATCAAATGCATCTCCAGCATCATGAAGACTTAATTGTAAACCTGTCTCCATAGGAGTGGCAATAGGCTTACAGTCTTCAAGGCCAAAACGCT
Source organism: Ceratopteris richardii (assembly GCA_020310875.1). NCBI lineage: Eukaryota > Viridiplantae > Streptophyta > Polypodiopsida > Polypodiales > Pteridaceae > Ceratopteris > Ceratopteris richardii. Next base: position 16,093,064 of record CM035406.1, read on the forward strand.
GCAATAATGTGTCAATATATTTCGTTTGACACAAAGCCATTCCACCATCAACTTGCATAAACTGAATGCCCAAATAGTGATGCAAATTCCCCAAATCAAACATCTCAAATGAGGCATGCAAATCAGCCTTGAAATCAGCAATATGCTTCTCAATAGGACCAGTGAGCAAAATGTCGTCAACATAGACAGCAATGATCAAAAGCACATCATTAGCATGCTTAACATATAAGGTGCTTTCAGTTGGACTGTTCTCAAAACCATGTGCAACCAGATAGGCATGTATCTTCTCATACCAAGCACGTGGTGCTTGCTTTAAACCATATAATGCCTTCTTTAACCTGCACACCTGATTTTCATGCCCTTTTTGCACAAAGCCACGGGGCTGAAAAACATACACTTCTTCATGCAAGTCACCATTCAGAAATGTTGTTTTAATGTCCAACTGATGTACATTCCAACCATGATGGGCTGCAAGTGCACAAATGCTCCGAACAGTAGTCATACGGCATGTAGGTGCTGTTGATGTATAAAACACCACAAGAACTAAGCTAAAGTGATAGCTAAAGTGATATTAGAACACCTCCGTAATCATCATTAGCTTAGTAACACTCTCAATTTGAAAACTTTACCACCAAACTTAGTGAAATAAAAAATTTCACTTTTCAGAAATCTGCACCTTTTCTTCTAACTTCAAAACTGATATGTATTAGCTTGATTCATACAAATTCTTTTGATCTTTTACTAATAAAAGTTCTTGCTAATGTTAAACAACACATACCAAGCAAGTGTTACAAAGAGGGCTGCGCCTCCCTGCAACAGGAGAGAGAGAGAAAGAAAGAGTGTACGTCGCCAATTGTGCACAGATTCCAAGAACGCACAAGAACAAGAACTAACTAGCATAACTAAAAGAAACAAAAAACACGTCCCAAGCCATGGAATGGCGACGCAAAACTGAGAGAGATCTTTCATTAGACAAATGCCATATTTATACAAAATGGTGGCCTTAAAGGCTCTTCACACTCAACCTTCTCCCAACCCTCCAAATGAACCTTAGTACAATGAAAATGTGCCCTTGACACTGGCACGCATGGTGGACTTGAACTACCACATCCCTTGATAAGTGATAACCCCCTCAACAAGATGAAAATTACATAGAAACCATTTATAGGCTGGGAACCTTGATACAACATGTCATACAACCAAAGAGACACACCTAATCTTGAAGAGTGTTTCAATCTGCGAGCCTCCACATCACTCATGCCCGAGGACACCGGTTCCATCACACTCACCAAGATCAAATACATCAAGTCAAGCCCTCACATCAAGGCCAACACATATCCAAAGTCTAAAAGTAAGATCCCAACCCATATATAATCTCCATGTACATTTTCATAATGCTAAAGTGGTGGCATTGTTCTTGGAATATAATAGTCCAACTCCATGATATATGTGCTCACATAATTATGCACTACCCTTATGAACAATACTTGCAAACCAAAGTGCATGGTTAGACCATGGTATGGAATGCAAGTAAGGCTCATAAAATGTCCAGAACTATAAGCAATGTGCAATGCAAAGCATAGTGCCTGGAACCAAATCCAAGGTATGCAAATACATTACACACAACTTATAGACTGCCCTCCTAAATATGTCATCATGAAGTGCAAGGGTGACCCATTCATATCATAGCAATATGCCCATCTCATTACCCGTGTACAAAGTAAACATACGGGTTGTCCAGACCGACTCCAAGATGGCCGCTAGATTTTGCATAGTCTTCATCACAAATAAAAAACTACATAGCGATCACAAGAAGAAGCTCTCATGAATAAATGTGCACCCCATGATAAAACAAATATACATTCAGTATCCACACATTACGTGCAATAGTTGAGGGGAACAAAAGAAGACAAGGCCATGATGTGGAGATAAATCCTTCATGGGACCATAGAACTCAATGGGTAGCATCGAAAGAAAATAAGAACACTTTCGCAATCAATAAACGGGTAAAAAAAAAATGCCAACAACCTCTACTGAAAACTGAACATGTGTCAACACCATGGAAGCAACAGTAAGCTGTTGATGCACAAAATGATCCTTCAATCAACGTGGAACCAATGGACAGTTTTACCGAAAATTCATACCATAACATGACATTCATGCGCCAGGATGGATGTGTAGGAAAGATGAAACATCATGCAATAAACGGAAGATAGTGCTGGCCTCTTGGGGACCAAAAATGACCCCCACCATCATAGAAACAGAATCGCAATAATATCCTTGTGCTCATAAAACAATTAAGTTGTCCCCATAAAAATCAACTTCTACTTTACTACTCGAGCTTTTTGCGGCCGATAACGGCTTCAAGCATCCAACCATAGTGAGAGTACGCACAGGTAGGGTCATGCATCGCAGAAGGTGTGGATTATGATGCATCGCATAAGGGCGTGAAGCCAGTCGTAAAGCATAACAACAACATAAACCAACAACTCGACATTCTTTTATGTCATTAACATCAACGTAGGAGCAGTGCGACATGGGAGGCATGAATTTTGGAGCATTCAAATGAGTATGTTACCGTGATCAGCACCATTTCACCATACAGCTAGACTACGACACCAATAGAGAACTAGCCAGCCAGCCATCCTTGTGTCAAAACGGCAATCACCAAATCTGTTGTGTACAATACACCACCACCAGTAGCGTTGGATCTAGTAAGGGAAAGGTCTACATCGCTGGGACTGCCATCCCGAAATGCTATGGCGGACATGATTTGCTCGGTGACATCGTGACATCATAGACCGCAGCCGATAGAGCCATGGGAGGGATCGTCCGTAGATGGCGCCAAGCGTTACAAAGAGGGTTGCGCCTCCCTGCAACAGGAGAGAGAGAGAAAGAAAGAGCGTACGTCGCCAATTCTGCACAGATTCCAAGAACGGACAAGAACAAGAACTAACTAGCATAACTAAAAGAAACAAAAAACACGTCCCAAGCCATGGAATGGCGACGCAAAACTGAGAGAGATCTTTCATTAGACAAATGCCATATTTATACAAAATGGTGGCCTTAAAGGCTCTTCACACTCAACCTTCTCCCAACCCTCCAAATGAACCTTAGTACAATGAAAATGTGCCCTTGACACAAGACTTAAGTAATAACTTCAAAATCTTTTGAATTCACTTCAACATTTGCACTATGTTTGAAATCTACAAAATGCCTTCATCAATTTGACATACCTTCACTATTAGACTCATTTCTCTAAGTATGCATCCCGTTTTGTATAGATCTTTTGACCAATTGTAGTTGAAGGTAGTAGCTTTAAAATGAGCTATGACTCGTGAAAAACTTTACACTGTACTGTGAGATCTGACCTTAAGAAGATCAGGGAAAAGTGCGCTAGAAAACTCGTAACTGTCAACTAACTTACACACTGATATGAAATCAATTAGAATTTTTTTACACAAGAGGAATTAGGCCAAATCCTTCTACACAAGCATGTGTTAACTATTAGAGAAGATGTGTACAAAATGGCTTGGCCTCATTCTACTCATAGCCATGGAAAACTCTCATACATTGAGTAGACTTTCCTCAACATCTCTCTCAGAAAAACTCGACTTTTCTCTATTTTCTCAAACATTACAAAATTGAGTTCTCTCTTTTTGTTTTCCAACTCAAATTAACTTGTATATACATATAGTCTACATACTCCTAGACTCAAACTCGTAAGTTTTGAAGTTCTATGCCAAGACTAAACTTTAATTTTGCACTATATTACAAGAGTGAATTTATCCCTTCACTTAGGCTTAGTTTTCTAAGTGCTTTGCCTTCACTTCTCTTTGTCTTTCTTCTTCCTTCATGTATCTACATATATTCATGTCTAATTAGTGAGTGAAGCCCCAACAGCTCCCCCTTAATCACTAATTAGCATCCTCTAACTTCCTCATGTAATCTTCTTCTCTTTTATTCCTGCCATCTCTTTGAATCTACTTGTCTTCACTCCATCCGAGCTTATTGTCATAATATTTGCAATCTGATCTTTTGTAGAAGTGTATACCACTTCAAGCTCCTTCTCCATTACCTTAAGAGAGCACGAACAGGAATCTGCACAATATCATCTTCGACACCATCTCCATTAGCTCTAGCACCTGTATTTGCAGCACCTGTTGTTACAGGTGTAACAGGACGTCTTTCAACACCCTACGCAATGTTCCACAATCCTTTTGCAACCAATACATGTCGCATCATATAAGCCCATAATGGGTAGTTGGTACCATCCAACTTATCCTCAACAGCCAACATACGGAATACATCACTGCTTTTAGCTATGGCCGGTGACTAAAATACCTTGATGCAAAAAATTGACTGTATCTCAAAAAGTTGAACAGAACTGCCTAGACGAATTCTGCTAGACCTGTAGTAGACTTCCAGACGCTTATACTGGCGAACAGAAATTGGTATATACCTTTGGCACAAAAAGACAAAATAGCCTACACAAGCACTACGATAGTGCACTCGGAGGCCCAAACGCGCTCAAACCGCAATTTTGGCACCACAGAGCGAAGTAGTTTTGATCTCTAAAACATCCTGAGTATGCTCACCAAATTTCGTGCGAATCTGAGACTGCAAACGGAGGAGTGTCGACAGCACCCTAGATGAAGCGATGACCTGCTATGATACCAATTGTTGGAGTAAGAAGTCTGCGGAAGCACGCGAAAAATGTGAAGAGATGGATAGGTATGTGCTTGAAGATGAAGAGGTGTTGCAAACTCCTTGATCTACACCAGCCAAATGAACTCCAAAAGTATATGGTGGGCCCTTTTAGCTTGCCAATGGATGTATTAGACACCCTATGTACCTTGGAAGATCACTCTCAAAAAGATAGATCAAAACAGATAAGTTGGAGTTAGCTCAGAGGTGAAAACTTGCTATTCTTGGTTCATACACCTGTCCAGTGTTTTACATAATTCTCTGAGCACAGCAGCAATTAGCTTAATTCCTCTTGGGGAAGTCTAGGTAACTTAAAGAGCTAACTTTCAAGAGTAATATCATAAAAAATAATGAACCACACACTGAGAATGAGTTTTAACAACTGATGACATCATCCCGATTTTCACGGGCTGCTACAGTTTGAGACCAGTGAGCAGAAAAACCAACATAACTCAAAATATAGGAATCCAATGATTATGAAAATTTTTATGGTTATACTAGACAGTAAGCTGAATCCAACAAGCTTTAAATCACTGAATTTGGATAAGTAACCACTGAGAAACACCTCTGACAAGATGAGTGAAAAAGTCGGGTACTTGACAGAGAAGTGAAGATGAACAGAACCTGTTGACTTCAAATGAACATAACTGAAGTTTGCAACATCCAAATGACATGCAAACTTGTGAGCATATAGTAGACTTATAGAGCTAACTTTACCAAGTTAAATCATTGAAAATGATGCACCAAGCTCAGAGAAAACATCTCTGCAAGCTGATTGAGAAAAACTGAGAGTAATGGCAGTGAGTAGTACACTTCACAAGATGGAAAGATGAACTCAAATAATCATGAAAATGAAAGTATATTGCTTGTACAATACAATGACTTACTGATACATATGTGTGCCTTGTAATCACACCTTGATATGGCATAAAGCTCAGCTCTTGGAGGTCTTCACATAGGTCTCTCTAACCACGACTAAAACTGCCATCTATTTATAGTTGAGTTTGGGAGGCTAACTTCCCTCAATCACTCTCCAATCAATCAATGATTGATTTGATTCTCTACCTACCACAAATCATGAATTCGTGGCTCCTCTTTCCATTCTTGATCAAGTGGACTCAACCACTTAAGATTCTCTTACTTTTACATTAAGTAAACTCTTCAAAAGTTACAAGAGGTAGTTCACAAGTGAACTTTACATAGTCTTCTTTTTAAAGCTTCTTTTAAGACTTTGTGAGACTCAAGCCAATACTTAGGCTTGTCATAGACTTGCTCCAACAACTCCCCCTCAAGCCAAGTATGCTTGAGGTCTTCAATCTTCCAAGATTACTTGCAAACCAATCATAGCCTTGAATTTTCAAAGCATTGTACCATCCAATGCTTTGGTTAGAATATCTGCACATTGTTGATAAGTGGACACATATGATATTTGAATCTCTTTGCTTAGAACCTTCTCTTGTACATAGTGATAATGAACTTCAATATGTTTAGTCCTTGCATGAAAAATAGGATTAGCAGCCAAGTGAATAGAACTCATATTGTCACCAAAAATAGTTGGAGTTCCAAACTCTAATCCAAGATCTTTGAATAATGTCTTCATCCACATAGCTTCTTGTGTAGCTATGGCAAGACCTCTATATTGAGCTTCAGTAGAAGAGAGAGCAACTATGGGTTGCTTCTTGGATGACCATGAAATAAGCTTTGAACCTGCAAAGGTAAGATAACCTGAAGTGCTCCTTCTATCTTCCTTGGAGCCAGCCCAATCTGCATCAGAAAATAGCTTCAAACCTAAATCAGATACATAAGGATAATAAAGTCCTTCATTTATGGTTCCTTTGAGATACTTGAGAATCCTTTTGGCAGCATCCATATGTGGTTTCCTTGGTGTGTGCATAAATTGGCTTAGCACACTCACACTGTAACATATATCTACTCTTGTCAATGTGGCATAGTTGAGACTACCCACTAGACTTTGATATGATGTGATGTCCTCTATGAGTTCACCTTCATGTGAGCTCAATTTGTGATTGACCTCCATTGGAGTACCTGCAATCTTACAATCTTGCATCTTGAATTTTGCCAACATGTCCTTAATGTACTTTCTTTGAGTGAGAAACAAACCATGATCTTTGTAGACAACTTCCAAACCTAGGAAGTAGGTAAGTGAACCCAAATCACTTATCTTGAACTCTTCTCTCATCTGATCTTTGATCTTCTTCATACCATCTGCATCATTTCCTATCAATATAATATCATCTACATATACACATAGGTAGATGACCTCGGAATTACTCTTTTTAATAAAGAGTGAAGGATCTGCCTTGCTTGGTTGAAAGCCTTTGTCATGAAAGAATGAAACAAGCCTGAAATTCCAAGTTCTTGGAGCTTGCTTGAGACCATACAATGCTTTGTTAAGTTTACACACATAATCAGGATAAACTTGATTCTCAAAACCAGGTGGTTGTGCCATATATACCTCTTCTGTTATCCAACCATTCAAAAATGCATTCTTTACATCTAGTTGAAGTATCTTCCGATTCTTGGAAGAGGCAATACTAAGCAAAACCCTAATAGTAGGCATCTTTGCCACAGGAGAGAAGGTCTCCTCATAATCAATTCCCTGAGTTTGTGCAAAGCCTTTTGCTACAAGCCTTGCCTTATACCTGTTAATGGAACCATCAGAATTCTTCTTGAGTTTATAGACCCATCTTGAGCCTATTACCTTCATGGATGAAGTCTTGGGCACCAAATCCCAAGTGTTGTTTTCCTCAAGTGCTTCAATCTCTTCCTTCATTGCATGCTTCCATTCTGATTTTGCTTTGGCCTCTTCAAATGATGATGGATCCTCTTGGTTTATGTCCTGTGCTATGTAGATAGAATGTTTAGTTACTAATGAGGTGTCAAACCCATACCTTTCTGGTTTTTTCTTTTCCCTCATAGATCTTCTTAGGCCATGATGTGATGATTCTGCCTCATGTCCAAGTTCCTGCAATTTTGCTTTACCTTTAGACTTCCATGCTTTGATCTTTTCCATGTGAGATTCTTCATCATCCTCTGAGGTGTCTTGTTCTTCAATCTTTGATTGTTCTCTACCAAGCTTTGGAAAATCTTCTTCAAGATCATATGGTAAATTGATCTTCCTGCATGAACCTTCATACCATGAATTGTTCTCATCAAAAACTACATCTCTGCTTACCAAGAATCCTTTGTTGGTAGGGTTGTATAACCTGTAGCCCTTTTGATTGTTGTCATATCCAATAAATACACACCTTTCTGCCTTTGGATCCATCTTGCCTCTAACCTGTGAAGGAACATGAGCAAAAGCAATACATCCAAAAATTTTACAATGATCTAAGCTTGGTCTTCTTCCATTCCAAGCCTCATATGGAGTCATCCCATCAAGGGATTTTGAAGGCAACCTGTTAATCAAGTAAGTGGCTGTAGATACAGCCTCAACCCATAAGTAATTAGGTAAATGCTTTTCATTTAACATAGACCTTGCAACTTCAACAATTGTCCTATTCCTCCTTTCTGCCACTCCATTTTGCTCAGGAGTGTACCTTGTAGTTACCTCTCTTTTGATTCCTCTTTCTTGAAGAAAAGAATCAAACTCATGGGAGAAGTATTCTCCCCCTCCATCTGACCTTAGCCTTTTTAGTGATGTACCTGTTTGATTCTCCACAAGAGCCAAATATCTTTTGAAACATGAAAAAACTTCATCTTTGTGTTTCATAAAGAATAGGATAGTCCATCTGCTGCAATCATCAATAAAGGAAACATAATACCTTGATCCAGATATTGAAGCTTCCTTGCTAGGTCCCCATACATCTGTATGAACCAACTCCAAGAGATCTCCATGCATATAACCTTTCTTCATGAATGGTAACCTGTGAGACTTTCCAAATTGACATGCACTACACTTATAAATCATATGTTGTTTTGACAAATTAGGGAGTCTAAGTACACTTTGGTCCCTGCAAATTTGCTTTAATGACCTTTCACCAATATGTGCTAACCTTTTGTGCCATACTTCCAATTCTGTGAGTGTCTGACTACCATAATTAAAGAGAGCAATGTTTCTAGTGTCCTGTAATTCAAATGTGAACAATCTACCTGTCTTTTCACCTTTTGCAATTCTTCTGAATCCTTGACTTGGATCTTCAACAAATGCTCCTGCTTTTGTGAACCTGACTTGCAACCCTTTCTCTACTATCTGCCCAACACTTATCAAATTCTTTGTAATGGTAGGGACATAGAGTACCTTACTGAGTAGGTTGATGTTTCCATCAGGTGCTTTGACATTACCTATTTTCTCCACAGGATGTTTTGTATCATCTCCTGTTTGTACCTCATGCTTATTCCTTGGATCTTCTAAATCTGATAGGAGTGCCACATTTCCTGCCACATGATTTGAACAACCTGAATCTATGTAGAAAACATGCTCATCAGATTTACCTTGTGGCATAGCCATGTTCATGATCAATAATGAATCCTCTTTGTTTGAGTCTTCTGTGTAGTTATTGTAGTCTCTCCTTCCTTTGTAGCCTCCTTGATAGTTTGAATGATTGTAGTTGTTGTAGTTGCCATGGTAGTTGTTGAACCTTCCTCTTGAGTAGCCATAACTTCCTCTATTGTATCCTCTGCCTCTTTGATTCCTGGAATTCCTAAAGCAATTTTCAGTTGTATGATTAGTTAATCCACAAATAGAACATGAGTTGGAGTCTTGGGATCTCCCCCTGCCTTGTCTACCTCCTCTCCCTCTACCTCTGCCATGTCTTCCTCTACCTGCATAGTTAGCTTGATATGTACCTGCTTCATCATCCATTTTCTTTGCCTTTCCTTTGTTATCTTTAGACTTGCTTTTATCCGTGTATAAAGCTCAAGATTGATTACCTTTAGAGCTTTCTCCATTTTTGATAAGCTTTGCCTCTTGAGTAAGTAGTTGTCCAATGAGTGTGTTGAAATCAGGTACATACATGTCCATGTACAAATCCATAGCTGTGGTGAATGCTTCCCACTTATCATCTGCCTTCAAGCCATTGATGACCTGCCTTACAATTTGCTCTTCATCTATTACCTCTCCAATGCTTCCCAACTGATCCGCTATGTCCTTGAGCTTTGTGACAAAATCAGTCACATTTTGTTTGGGAGCCTTCTTGAGAGTTGTGAAATCCAGCCATAGTTGATGCTTCCTAGCTTTGGTACTTGAAGAAAAGAAAGCTTCAAGTGCATCCCACACTTCCTGAGATGTCTTACAACTTCTAATGTGAGGCAACAAAAAATCTGAGATAGAGTTGAGGAGATAAGACCTTGCAAGTGCATCCTTGGAGCACCATGTGCTCAATCTTTCTTGCTCTTCTTGTGTTGATTGACTTTTGTTCCTGAAACTTGGCATAACTTCATCTCCAGCCACATAACCATATAAACTTCTACCTTGGAGATAAGCTTCCATTCTTAATGACCAAGCTGAGTAATTACCTCTATCCAATTTGTCAATTGATGAAGGAAATCCATCTGCCATGTTGTCCAACCTTGCTCTGATACCACTGTGAAGAGATGGATAGGTATGTGCTTGAAGATGAAGAGGTGTTGCAAAATCCTTGATCTACACCAGCCAAATGAACTCCAGAAGTATATGGTGGGCCCTTTTAGCTTGCCAATGGATGTATTAGATACCCTATGTACCTTGGAAGATCACTCTCAAAAAGATAGATCAAAACAGATAAGTTGGAGTTAGCTCAAAGGTGAAAACTTGCTATTCTTGGTTCATACACCTGTCCAGTGTTTTACATAATTCTCTGAGCACAGCAACAATTAGCTTAATTCCTCTTGGGGAAGTCTAGGTAACTTAAAGAGCTAACTTTCAAGAGTAATCTCATAAAAAATAATGAACCACACACTGAGAATGAGTTTTAACAACTGATGACATCATCCCGATTTTCACGGGCTGCTACAGTTTGAGACCAGTGAGCAGAAAAACCAACATAACTCAAAATGTAGGAATCCAATGATTATGAAAATCTTTATGGTTATACTAGACAGAAAGCTAAATCCAACAAGCTTTAAATCACTGAATTTGGATAAGTAACCACTAAGAAACACCTCTGACAAGATGAGTGAAAAAGTTGGGTACCTGACAGAGAAGTGAAGATGAACAGACCCTGTTGACTTCAAATGAACATACCTGAAGTTTGCAACATCCAAATGACATGAAAATTTGTGAGCATATAGTAGACTTATAGAGCTAACGTTACCAAGTTAAATCATTGAAAATGATGCACCAAGCTCAGAGAAAACATCTCTGCAAGCTGACTGAGAAAAACTGAGAGTAATGGCAGTGAGTAGTACACTTCACAAGAACATGGAAAGATGAACTCAAATAATCATGAAAATGAAAGTATATTGCTTGTACAATACAATGACTTACTGATACATATGTGTGCCTTGTAATCACACCTTGATATGGCATAAAGCTCAGCTCTTGGAGGTCTTCACATAGGTCTCTCTAACCACGACTAAAACTGCCATCTATTTATAGTTGAGTTTGGGAGGCTAACTTCCCTCAATCACTCTCCAATCAATCAATGATTGATTTGATTCTCTACCTACCACAAATCACAAATTCGTGGCTCCTCTTCCATTCTTGATCAAGTGGACTCAACCACTTAAGATTCTCTTACTTTTACATTAAGTAAACTCTTCAAAAGTTACAAGAGGTAGTTCACAAGTGAACTTTACATAGTCTTCTTTTTAAAGCTTCTTCTAAGACTTTGTGAGACTCAAGCCAATACTTAGGCTTGTCATAGACTTGCTCCAACAAAAAAAACAAGGAAGAAGAAGAAGCTTGCAGCACAACATACAATACTGAATGTATTACTAGAGAATGTACAAAGATAAGTAGCCCATTAGGGCAATAGGTGTATATACAAGCTGGGGGAAAAAAACCTCCTAAAGAGGGAAAAAAGTGCCCCGGCGGTCCTACTGTGTTCACACACATCACTACCTAAATATATCAACAGTAATACATTCAGTATTGTGTGTTGTGCTCCAAGCTTCTTCTTCTTCCTTGTGTTGTTTGTGTGCTTTCGTAGACGTCTAACTCCAATAGAAGAGATAGAAGATCTTCAAGAGAATCAGACATGGGACTTGGTTCCCATGAAGCCATCCATGAAGATCATTGGATCTTGATGGATCTATAAAGTAAAGAAGAACTTAGATGGATCAATAAGCAGGTATAAAGCAAGGATTGTGGCAAAAGGGTTTGCTCAAACCCAAGGCATAGATTATGAGGAGACAATTTCTCATGTGGCAAAGATAACTACCATCAAATTAATCACAAGTATAGGTGCTTCAAAGAATTGGAACATCTATTAGATGGATGTAAAAAATGCATTCTTGAATGGTTGGATTTCAGAGGAAGTGTACATGGCACAACCTCCTAGATTTGTAGATGAATCACATCCTGAGTATGTGTGTAAATTGAGCAAAACTTTATATGGATTGCAGCAAACTCCTAGAGCTTGGAACCATAGATTAGTTACCTTCTTGTGGAACAAAGGATTTCAATTAAGCAAAGCAGACCCTTCACTTTTCATTAAGAAAAGTAAATCTGAAGTAATATACTTATGTGCATATGTTGATGATATCATTCTTACAAGTGATGATGCTTATGGAATCAGAAAGATCAAAGTCCAAATGAAAGAGGAATTTAAGATAAGTGATCTTGGATTGCTTACTTACTTCCTTGGATCGGAAGTAGTCTACAATGTTGGTGCAATTAAACCCAAGCCCACATACTTGGTTAATTAACTTCTGCTTGATTTCTTTGGATAACTTATGCAAGGCTTCATATGATCAGTCTCTTGTAAAAGGTCTTCACGATTATCCTTGTAAAAGTGGATTACACCCACGTGCAGTTAGGAAGCTCTAAATTCACGAATCAATTAGTAGTTGAATGATGAGGGAATCTATCCTACACTTTAGGATTCACCTTTTAGGTAGACGTTTGAATTTGAATTCAAACTTGGGCTCCAAGCATGACTATAAGAAGAGGATCAAAAAGACCCACATGCATCTCGAGCTTTAGAGATCATTTTGAAGGAAATTCATTGTGAAGTGAGAGCTCATCTCATAGCTCATTCAACTCTCACACATTGAGCAATGTATGATTGCCAATGACATTGTATTTGTACATGTTTTAATACGTATATGATCATTACATTCTCATTTTTCTTCTCTGTATAACTCCATCAGAATAGTGATGTTCTCAAAACTTGTTCTCAGTGTATACTTGATCCTTTGCCATGATTTAAAGCATATTAGATTCAACATACTGTCTATTATACACCTTCATAGTTTCATTATCATTTTTTCTCGGGATTGTGAGATATTAATATATCATTGCTCATTGGTCTGATGACTGTTGCAGCTCGTGAATGTCGGGATGGAGCTATGATTTGCTAAACATCTTTCTCTGCATGTAGTCCATAATTTTTTATGAAATCACTCATGATTGATAGCTTACTAAGTTAATTAGAGTATTGAAAAAGGAATTAAGCCAATTGCTACTATACTCAGAGAATTGTTCAAAACACTCAACAAGTGTTTTGAACAATTCTCTGAGTTCTCCTTCATGAGAACTTAATTTCGTATTTACCTCCATGGGTGTACCTGCAACCTTTGTATTTTCCATCTTGAACTTGGGTGAGCATATCTCCAATGTACTTTCTTTGAGTGAGGAACATACCTTTCTCTGTATATACGACTTCCAAACCTTGGAAGTAAGTGAGAAATCCAAGATCACTGATCTTAAACTCATCCTTCATTTGAGCTTTGATCTTCCTAATTCCATCTGCAGCACTTCCTGTAGTGATAATATCATCAACATATACACAAAGGTGTATGACCTCTAAGAGATTCCTCTTAATGAAGAGGGAAGGATCTGCCTTGCTTACAATAAAACCTTTATCCTGCAAGTAAGTGATAAGTTTTTTATTCCACGCTTTAGGAACTTGCTTCAAGCCAAACAAGGCTTTCCTTAACCTGCATACATATTTTGGATATGATTGGTCTTCAAAACTAGGAGGTGATCCATGTATACATCCTTTGAAATCCAACCATTTAGAAAATCATTCTTAAGATTGATTTGATATATTTTCCAATTCTTGGAAGATGCAACACTCATAAGTACTCTAATTGTAGTCTTTTTTGCCGCAGATGAGAATGTGTCTTCATAATCACTACCTTTGGTTTGTGCAAACCCTTTGGCTATAAGCCTAGATTTATACCTTTTGATTGATCCATGAGAATTCTTCTTTACCTTATAAATCCACCTTGAAGTCCATGGTTGTGGTGAAAGCTTCCCATTTGTCATCTACCTTTATTCCATTGATCACTTGCCTTAATATCTACTCTTCATCAATGATCTCTCCCATGCTTCCAAGTTGGTCTAATACGTCCATCTTGGTGACAAAATCAGTTGCTTTTCTTGGGCATCTTCTTAAGTGTGGTGAACTCCTATTCCTTGCCTTGGTACTTGATGAGAAAAATTCTTCAAGAGCATTCTAGGTCTCTTTTGAAGTCTTGCAACTTCTAATGTGCGGAAATAAAAAATTAGAGATTGAATTGAGAATATATGGCCTTGCTAGAGAATCCTTTGAATACCATGTGGTTAACCTCTCTTGTTCTTCTTGAGTTTGTTGTCCTTTGCTTCTGAGGATTGGCATCAGCTCATCTCCAGACATGTAACCATAGAGGTTTCTCCCTTGAAGGTAAGCTTCCATCCTAAGTGACCAAATTGAGTAGTTACCTTGATCCAATTTGTCTATTGATGAAGGAAATCCATCTCCCATGTTGATTTGTTGTTGCTCTGATACCACTAAGAGGAGATGGAAAGGCAGGTTCCAGAGATGAGCTCGTATTGCATAGATCCTAATCTATACCTACCAAGATAACTCTAGGGATGCTCAATATACTGCTTTAGCTCCAGAATAATGCATTTGGAACCACTAAGTTCTTTGGAGCATTATTCTCAAAAGTTTGCATCAAAACAAATAACTTGCATATACTAGAAATGTGAAGAAACATTTGATTTTGGGAATAGAAGTGCTCAGAGCTTTGCCCAAAGCTAATAGCCTGGTATGAATTGACCAGAGAGCTTTTGCACATCTCTAACTGGCATGTGTACCTAACTAAAGAAAGTTATCTAATCAATTTTCTATACCATACATTGAGAAATGAATCAAAAAAGTCATGGGAGTCATCCCAACTTTTTAGGATCTAGAAGGTGTGTAGACACATTCAATTTCTATGCTTCATATCTCAAGATCCTCTAAACCCAAATTGATGAAAATTGATATGCTAGTAGTAGAAACTTTAATTGCACTAACCCAAGTTAAAGTATAGCAAATGAGTGACCACATGCAGAGAAATTGATTTCACAAAATCATTGTGATGATGAAGATGCAATTGAGAACAATAGATAGAGATGTACTTGAAGAAATGTATCAAAATGTATATGCTAAGGAACATATGATACAAGGGAACTATAGTGGACTAATCATACAAGAGGTGAGCTCAATGTATGCTCACTAATGCACCTCAATGTCTTTCATAATGGCTCTTCTATCCTGTAGCTAAATCATGTCTATTTATACTCATATTTTAGTTTGAATTTGAGTTTTTCTTCATGTAAAAGTGATCCTACACTTTAGGGATGATTTGATTTAATTATTCCTACCACATGCGCCATTGTTTTAGCTTCGTACCTTCACGATATTCCTTACTCTCTTGGCATTTACATTTATCCAAAGTAACTATGCCCAAAATTATTAGCATAGGTTGACATGTAGTTCTTTCTTGTGAGGAATTAAAATGATGTGTAGTCTTGAATTATTAGTCAAGCACTTACGCTTGCTAATTGCACCCATAGTAATCATCAAACCTATGCAACAATAAATAATCACAATATGTGGTTGTAGTAGTGTGTCCAACATCTCCAAGACAACTTAGCTACAAAGGAGTTTGATAATCACAAATTCTCTGAGGCTTTGTATGGAGAATCAAAACAAGTTGCATATTACCTAATAGCATTACACAGAATGGACACATGGAAAAAATGCTCGAAGCATTTTATGAGATGGACGAAGATCACGATGGTGGAGAAGATGTTTTGAGTTTCATAGGCACAACAGAATTTCCACGATTAGAAGACAATGAAGAATACGAAAACATGCAAAGACTAGCTCATTTACCATTGTACAATGGAGCAAAGATATATGTATTACGTGGGTCACTCACGATGCTCAATCTACATTCCCTTTATGGATGGTCAGATAGTAGTGTCTCTGAATTGTTCAAGTAAGTGGATTTGAAATAAACTTTCATTGCTATATCAAAATAAATTTATTTACTTATCATTCTAATTGCTTATTGCACACTTCTTAAAGATCAATTTTTGCTAGAGGGCAATGACATGCGTCCAACATGTGGAGATGCAAAAAAACTTTTAGAATCCATTGGAATGGACTACACTAAGATTCATGCTCGTCTAAATGATTGCATCCTCTTTCAAAATGAGTATGAGCATCTCCACATATGTCCAAAGTGTGAAGCAAATAGATTTAGAGAAGACCTTCTGGGCGAAGCAATCCCGACAAAGTTTCTTCACCACTTTCTTATCATTCCACAAATTAAGAGCATGTTTAGATGCAAATCCATAGTTGAGTTAATGTCATGGCATGCAAAGAGCAGGTCTGGAGATGGTGTGATGCAAGTGCCTGGTGACTCTGATGCTTGGAAACACATAGATAGTAACTGACCACAATTTGTTAATGAGCCTCGAAACGTACATCTAGACCTAGCTATGGATGGAGTGAGTCCATTTGGTTTACGCAACTCTTCATGGAGCACATGGCCTGTATGTTTGGTTAATTATAACATCGGACCATGGCTGGTCACAAAGAAGGGTCATTTATTATTAGCTCTTATTGTCCTAGGTAAGTATAAGGTAGAAAACATGGATGTATACCTTGCACCACTTGTGGAAGAGCTGCACATTTTATGGGATGGGATTACTGTGCGTGACATGTCTCAACCTATAATAAGATGAGATGTGCGAGTGCAATGCATACTTATGTGGAGGATGCATGATTTGCATGGTTATGGTAAATGTTTAGGTTTGTCGATTTTGGGTTACCATGCTTGTCCCTTATGCGGACCATGACTCGAAGCACGCTATTCCAAAGCACTACGTAAAACTTTCTATGAAGGACATCACAGATATTTGCCTGATGGACATGTTTTACGTGAAGGACAAATTGGTCGACAAGGGCAATGCCAAATGAAAGCTAGCGATTGGAAACAATTGTGGGATTCAGAAACACCAGTCCTTGGCATGAAACAGTTGTTGATCTTTCATGAACTCCCTTATTGGAGGGAGTTATTGATCAATCATTTGGTAGATCCAATGCATATTTTTAAGAATATGGGAGAGATTCTCTGTAAGACTTTGATAGGAAAGAAAGAAAGCAAAGCACAAAGGGAGGACTTAGAAGAGAGAGGTTGTATGCAAGAGTTGTGGGAAATTACTAATCCCAATGGAACAGTATCGTTACCAAGAGCTCCTTGGGTGCTTTGCAGGATGGAAGAGCAACAAGTAAAGAAGATAATTTCAGAGTTTCGGACACCTACTGGATGCGTGAGGTGTCTAGAGACTGCTTTCATACAAAATGATAATCTTGGAGGGCTCAAGTCTCATGATTGGCACAACTTTTTATAGTTTGTGCTCCCTATAGCTTCAAGAGATTGTCTTTCGGAGGATGTGCGAACAACCATTTATAAAATTAGTTCCTCGTATGGTGGATCTCTTCTAAAGAGATAAATAGAGATAGCATAGAGAGTGCAAAACTCAATGCTATCGAGGTTGTTTGTATGGTAGAGAAATACTTTCCCACAAATATTCTCATGATTGAGCTTCATTTACTCGTTCATGTGGTAGATGGTTGCAATAGTAGGAATTGTCCATAGTCAATGGATGTTCTTCTTAGAGCACTTTATGAAGACATTAAAAGGGTTTGTTCGACAGAGAGCACATCTAGAGGGTAGCATGGCAGAGGGATGGCTCATACAAAAGTCTCTTGTATTCATAACTGAGTTTCTACATATGTCGTACCCAGAAATGCCTCACTTATGGAGTGATGATGAAGATGTTCATGTTGTAGGTGATGAACCGCAAGGTAAAGGGATGCAGCTTTCAAAGAGAAGGTAATGAAGTTTTGCATCGTTAACTCTGAGCCTATGCAAAAGTGGTTAGAAAAGTATGAGCTTGCCAAGGAGAGGAATGCAAAGGAAAGATCTCAGTTTTGAAAGAATCATTCCAGTCGATTTTTGCCCCTTCCAGAAAGTCTTCAACCTCTTCCAACCTTTCCAACAAGCAAATGGCTAGATACAGCGGTTTCACAAGCAAAGGCAACGGGTGAAGATATCTCTAAAGAAGAAGAAGAACTCATAAAGGGATGTGATTGGGAATATTCCACATAGGATGCACTATGGTCTCATGCACGACACTTTCGGATTGCATGAATCGATAAAAATAGGTCTAATTTTGATAGTGGGATGATGGTGAGTTTTTGCAAAAATGTAGAGCTAGTGCAAGAGACGATAATGCTCAAGAAGGCTAGCTAGATTATTGTGGAGTGATTCAAGATATCTTGAAGCTATTCTTTGGGAAGTTTGATTACTTTGTTTTTTATGTGAAATGGTTCAAAGTAGTCACCTCTGGAAGAAACGCAACAATGAGGCAGGATAAAAGTGGTTTGCTTCAAGTCGACTCCACAAAATTATGGATGGATGAAAGAGATACATTTGTACTTCTCAAACACTATAAGCAAGTTGTTTTTATACCAGATTTGAAAGAATTAGAGTGGCTATTTGTTTTACAAGTCTCCCCACATAGTAGACAAATTTGTGAGAACATAGATGTAGAAGAAAGTCCATCTATAGTGGACTCTGAGATTCATTTGGTAGACGAGGAGGAAGAGATCATTGTCCGAGTTGAAGAGGTCCTTGACGAAGACAAGATCCACGATGAAGCAAAAGATGATGATCAAGAAGAAGCTATCATACCAAGATATTTAGAGGTTGCCAATATAGAGATAGATATTCTTTGTGCATCGGATCTCCAAGAGGATGCTAGAATAGAGGATTTTTGAATCAAACACTTGTATGTACTAATTTTTGTTTTTTTTTTTGCTATGTTCTTTTGTACACAAATATTTCTCTATATTACCTTTATTATTATATGCTAATTATTTGAGTTCTTTTGTTACAGAGCATGATGGCAGACAGTCCTCTAGTCACTCCACATTCCATGATAGAGGAATAGTTTTTAGAGTTTATATCTCAGGTACCTCCTGTGTATATGCCCGCTACATCACAGTACTGGATCGCTTGTGCTAGCACTCCTGCCGACCTCACTCATATTGGCCTCACTCCTACCAGCCTCACTCCGTCGGTGTCACTCCTGCCAACGTCACTCCTGCAGGCGCTGCTACTCTTGCGGGAGGTATATCTCCTAGCTTTATGACTCCACCACGACCATCTTCTTAGCCATCCCTTAGTGGCTCTAGAGTAGACATGTGTGTTTGACACGTCAATGCGATACAGGTGTTGGCCCATCTCCTAGGTTGAGGTCACACTCTAGAGCAGGAGGTCCTAGGAGTGGATCTACAGGTAGATCTAGAGGAGGTGGTTGTTATGGAGGCAAGGTGACGGACGTTGTGTCATCCAATTCTACTCCTAGCGTGAGTACCCCACGTGGAACACCTCGTACACCTTGGGGTGCTCATGACCATGATGACTCCAAGGTGTATAGTATCCCTGATGGAGCTCTGATGATGGATGCGGTCGAAAAGTTCGTGTGTCAGCGTATACCAAAACTATGCTCCATATAGTTTGGACACTCTATCTGTTGGAGATAGATGTTTGCGGAAGCACGCGAACAGCTCAAGGAAGAAGAAGAAGCTTGGAGCACAACACACAAGACTGAATTTATTACTAGAGAATGTACAAAGATAAGTAGCCCATTAGGGCAATACGCGTATATACAAGCCGGGGGAAAAAAACCTCCTAAAGAGGGAAAAAAGTGCCCCGGCGGTCCTAGTGTGTTCACACACATCACTACCTAAATATATCAACAAATCCCCCCTAGGAGTGATGCGGTGAACAAGGAGCTGGCACTCATGTATAAGGAAGGGTCAAGCTATGTGGAAATCACTCCACAAAAGGAAGTAAGCCCAAAGCTTTGTGGAAAGCTTCAAACTTCTCCCTAGGCAGAGCCTTCGTGAAAAGGTCTGCAATGTTCTCCTGCGTGGGCACATATGCCAAGGTGATCTCCCCAGCAGAGAACCTCTCCCTGACATAGTGATAATGCACCTCAATGTGCTTAGTGTGAGCATGGAACACAGGGTTCCTCGCAACTGCCAATGCGCTCTGACTGTCAGTGAAGATGGTGGTGGCAGAAGACTGGCCAACACCCAAATCAGCCATAAGGCGTCTGAGCCACACACACTTAACAGTCGCTGTGAAAGCTGCCCTATACTCAGCCTCACAGCTGGAAGTGGCCACAGTAGGCTGCTTCTTGCTCAACCAAGATATACATGAGCTACCAAGCATGAAGCAAAAACCACTGGTGGACACACGAGTGTCATAGCAACCAGCCCAATCTGAGTCAGAAAAAGCATGCAAATCTGGCGGTAGTGATCCCCCCTTGGGATAAAACAACCCAAGTAGCCGAGTACCACTCAAGTAGCGAAAGATGCGCTTAACCACCTTCCAATGCATGACTCCTGGGCAATGCATAAACCTGCTCGTCTCTGAGACAGCAAACTGAATATCTAACCAAGTAATGCATAAGTAAATCAAGCATCCAACAACCTGCTCATAGAGAACAACATCAAATGCATCTCCAGCATCATGAAGACTCAATCGTAAACCTGTCTCCATAGGAGTAGCAATAGGCTTACAGTCTTCAAGGCCAAAACACTTCAATAATGTGTCAATATATTTCGTTTGACACAAAGCCATTCCAGCATCAACTTGCATAAACTGAATACCCAAATAGTGATGCGAATGCCCCAAATCAGACATCTCAAATGAGGCATGCAAATCAGCCTTGAAATCAGCAATATGCTTCTCAATAGGACCAGTGAGCAGCATGTCATCAACATAGACAACAATGATCAGAAGCACATCATTAGCATGCTTAACATATAAGGTGCTTTCAGTTGGACTATTCTCAAAACCATGTGCAACCAGATAGGCATGTATCTTCTCATACCAAGCACGTGGTGCTTGCTTTAAACCATATAATGCCTTCTTTAACTTGCACACCTGGTTTTCATGCCCTCTCTGCATAAAGCCACGAGGATGAAAAACATACACTTCTTCATGCAAGTCACCATTCAGAAATGTTGTTTTAATGTCCAACTGATGTACATTCCAACCATGATGGGCTGCAAGTGCACAAATGCTCCGAACAGTAGTCATACGGCATGTAGGTGCAAAGGTCTCATCAAAATCAATGCCTCTTTCCTGCGCATAACCCTTTGCAACAAGCCTAGCCTTATACCTGTCAATTGTACCATCAGGTTTACGCTTCAGCTTGTATACCCACTTAGTGCCAATGGCCTTCTTGCCAGGAGGCAAGTCACATAAAGACCATGTACCATTCTTCATTATAGCATCATATTCAGATTGCATAGCAGCCATCCAATTTTTTGAATTCTGTGCTTCATTAAAAGAAACAGGTTCATTCTCATCACAGAGACTAGACGCAGCCATAGCATAGCAATCTGATGCAAAGGAGGCACTATGAGAGGCTGAACGAGTACGATATGACAAAGGTGCATCTAATTTGCTGTCACACAAAGTCTACACCAGCCATTTTGGCATAGTCTTTGCCTGCTCAATATCAGCTCTCTCATCAACAAGTGCATCATGTAAATCTGCATCAGAAATGGAATGATCTGCATCATCATATGAAACCTACAAAGGCTGAGAAGTTGCCTCATTAGGACTAGCACTAGACTGTCCACCTGTAAAAAGAGGCATCAAAGTATCATACATGTCTTTGGAGCTGACAGATGTCTCCTTGGTACATGAAAGCAATGGCTGAATAGCAGCTTCCACAAAAACAACATCACGGCTAACCAAAATGTGTTTAGTCTGTGGATGATACAGACGATAGCCTTTACTTTCAGAACTCTACCCAACAAAAATACATTTTACTGCCTTATCATCCAGTTTTCTGCAATGTTGTTTAGGCACTAATGCATATGCCAAACAACCAAAAACACACAGATGAGCAATAGATGGCTTGCGGTCATGCCAAGCCTCATATGGAGTGATAGACTGTAGCGCTTTAGTGGGACACCTGTTAAGTACATATGCTACACACATGACAGCCTCAAGCCAAAAACTATGTGGTAAAGCCTGACTCTTGACCATACACCTCGCCATCTCCATGAGTGACATGTTCTTCCATTCAGCAACTCCATTCTGTTGAGGTGTATATGACACTCTACACTAGTGTTTTATCCCACGTTTAGCCAAAAATGCATTAAAATCAAAAGACATATATTCCCCCCCTCGATCAGAACGAAGGTGCCCATTTTACATGCTCACAGATTTTGAGCCAAAACCAAAAACTGTTTAAAGCACATGAACACTTCAGACTTTGCTTTGAGTGGATATACCCATGCATGCCTGGAAAAATCATCAATGAAAGTCACAAAGTAAAGGTAATTTCCAAAAGAGGGTGTCTGCATAGGACCACATACATCACTATGTACAAGCTGCAATTTCTGTGTAGCCCGAACTGAACCATCTTTTGGAAAGGAGGAACGCTGCATTTTGCCCAAAATATAGCCTTCACAAACATGTTTTCTAGGTGCCTCAAGCTTGGGCAAAGAAGACACCATATCAGATTTCTACAGGCGTAGCAAACTAGCAAAATTCAGATGACCAAAGCGTGCATGCCAAAGCTTTGCATCTGACATAGCCTGAGAATCATGAACTGCACATGCCGAATCATTCACAGATCTTTCATAGTCTATGAGCTTATACATCCCACGAAATAAAATGCCAGAAGCAATAATAACATCGCCATTTGACAGATCATGAACTGTACATCTGTCATCAACAAATTTCACAACCAAGCCAATCTTGGCTAATGCAGAAACTGATAACAGATTCTTCTTGATCCCTGGCACAAATAAATCATCTGACAAAGTGAAAGAACTACCATCGGTAGTAGTCAGAATGATCTTACCAACTCCCATAATAGGATAAGAGGAGTTGTTGGCGCATGTGACAGTATTCCCT
Source organism: Ceratopteris richardii (assembly GCA_020310875.1). NCBI lineage: Eukaryota > Viridiplantae > Streptophyta > Polypodiopsida > Polypodiales > Pteridaceae > Ceratopteris > Ceratopteris richardii. The sequence goes on from CM035406.1 coordinate 16,116,152, forward strand.
GTAGGGGCAGGCTCGAGTGAAGAGAAGAAACTGCGCTGCGAGTTAATATGTTTGGTCGCCCCACTGTCAAAGTACCAAACATCTGAGTCCACTGCAGACATGCACTGCTCATGAGAAGATGTGTCAAAATTGCAAACAATAGTAAACACCCATTCTTCTTCCTGCACAAGATTAGCAGACTCTGTTTTTGGTGTATAGGCTTCTGCAACAACCATTCCAACCTCCTTTTTCTTTGCCTCTTTTGCAACCAGTTTTGGACAGTTCTTTATGATATGATCATTCCCTTTACAGTACTTGCAAAACAATTTATGCTTTTCTGATTTCTTCTCATCTTTATCCTGGTTCTTCGAATGTGCAGCATTTGCAGATTTCTGCTTACTAGTAGAAGAGCTCCATTTTCCTTTGCCCTTCTGACTAGCCAGGAAAGCTTGATCTACAACACGCATAATGGACCTGTTCTGCCTGGACTGATCTTCCTGCAACAGAACAGAGACTAACTCCTCAAATGATAAGGCATTCGGATTGCCTTTCATCATCAACCGAAGAGTAGAAGAAAAACTCTGATATGAATCAGGAAGACCATTCAGAACGGTCTGCACAAGTGAGCTATCTGGTATAACCTCATCAGCAGAAATCAACTGTTCCTTCAAATCTTTGATCTTTGTTAGGAAACTGTCCATAGAATCACCTTCATTCATGTGCTCACTCTCCAACTGTTTTCGGAGGTAAGCAACATGAGCCTCATTCCTAGCTTGGTACAATGTGGTAAGTGTATCCCAAGCATCCCTAGCTGTTCTGCAAGAGAGAATATGAGGAATAATGGCACGTTTGACAGACAAAGCTATCAACGCATGTGCCTGGGCATCTCTGCCATCCCAACGAATCTGCTCTGCAGTAGGTGCAGTAGAAACAGCAGCACGAACAGGAATCTGCACAATATCATCTTCGACACCATCTTCATCAGCTCCAGCACCTGTATTTGTAGTACCTGTTGTTACAGGTGTAACAGGACGTCTTTCAACACCCTGCACAATGTTCCACAATCCTTTTGCAACCAATACATGTCGCATCATATAAGCCCATAATGGGTAGTTGGTACCATCCAACTTATCCTCAACAACCAACATACGGAATACATCACTGCTTTCAGCCATGGCCGGTGACTAAAATACCTTGATGCAGAAAATTGACTGTATCTCAAAAAGTTGAACGGAACTGCCCAGACGAGTTCTGCTAAACTTGTAGCAGACTTCGAGATGCTTATACTGGCAAACAGAAATAGGTATATACCTTTGGCACAAAAAGACAAAATAGCCTGCACAAGCACTGTGATACTGCGTTCGGAGGCCGAAACGAGCTCAAATCGCGATTTCGGCACCACACAGCGAAGCTGTTTTGATCTCGGAAACACCTTGAGTATGCTCACCAAAATTTATACGATTCTGAGACTGCAAACGGAGGAGTGTCGATGGCACCCTAGATGAAGCGACGACCTGCTCTGATACCAATTGTTGGAGATAGATGTCTACGGAAGCACGCGAATAGCTCAAGGAAGAAGAAGAAGCTTGGAGCACAACACACAAGATTGAATGTATTACTAGAGAATGTACAAAGATAAGTAGCCCATTAGGGCAATAGGCGTATATACAAGCCAGGGGAAAAAAACCTCCTAAAGAGGGAAAAAATTACCCCGGCGGTCCTAGTGTGTTCACACACATCACTACCTGAATATATCAACACTATCATGTTGAAATGGAGTGAACAAGATAAAGATCATAAAAATTATATCACAGAAATGATCTATCAGGAGTTATGGATAGCACATGGGCATCCTCTTGTCAATTCAGAGTGGATTGAGCACATTGCACGTGAATTTATGTCCCATCGACCATCCGAGGTTCGTGATGCTTTTAGAGCTGGCTTACCAAAGCCTATACGGTTAGATGCTAAGGAGTGGGATATGATTCGCGATGAGCAGCAGAAGACTCCTGACTAATGTCACGAGTAGCGAGATGCCACAACCACACGTTTAGATACGATTGGATTGTCATATTTGGGCAATAACGAATATGACACTATGCATCACGAATTTGTAGGTATCATTTGGTACCAAGATGCTCGTTGGTATGCACAACGGTACACCCAGCAGTCACCGGTATGGGGATCGATATGAGCGTGGGTATTTGTTGTGCTCATACCGATGCTCATACTGACGCCTATACCGTTGTTTTGGCTCTGATGCCTATACTAGCACGTTTACCGATGTCGGGGGAAAAATGTGTCCGTTCAATTTTCTCGGTAAAAGCCTCGGTATATGACCGACATATTGTAGTGCATTCAAGAATGATAATTTTTTCTTCTCTTTGTTCCCATTTGAAAGAGAACAATATTGTGCAACGTGTCCCTACATAAATCCAATGAAGCAAGCAATGGGTAAATTCTTATAGAAAACATTTTGCGTATGTGAAAGCATTGTATTTAATTTCTTTGGCAACAAATACTTCTATGGGTAATTGGGGATTCCACTTAGGATTGCTTCCTTTTTTAGTATTTTTGCCTATGACTCTACCAAGCATTCTACTAGGGTTCCTAAGTGATGGATATAACCTTTATAAAATTGGGGAGCTCTGTGGTTCAGATGCATTTAGGCAGTTAAAGAAGACAATTGTGATGTAAGTTTTAAAGAAGGAAAGCAATGTGAAAGAAGAACAAGAAATAGTATTCGAACAAATATTGTTCAATCTCTTTCACAAGAAAATTACATTACCTCCAATTCATACCTTTTTATTCTGTAAGGACTTGTTGAGATCGTTAGGGCCATGTACGAAATGATCTATAACCATTCTATCCTTGAGTCGACCATGTCACCATTCAAGTTTTCTTTTTCCTACGGCGAGGGCTGCTCACAAAACATAAGTACATTTATGTTTTAGATTGACTTTCTCATTAGCATTATTATCTTGCCTCTCTAATACAGAGTGAGAGATACTTAAGAAAATCGTAGGGTGATGAGTATTGATCTTGCTTGAAGGGCAAGCAGATTGAACACAGAGTTATTGATTCCACCATTGTTGCCCTTGAATAGCTTGTGCAACAGTTTTGCTACCTTTTCACAACATTGCTACCTTTTGAGGAGCATGTCCTCCAATACAAGAGCCCAGCCGAGGTTTGGATTAGTTAGACTCAGAAGAAGCTCCTCCTCGGATGATATCTGGAATACTATTCTCCTTGTTCCGTTGCAAGGGGAAGTTGAATGGAGATCCATTAACAAGAACATCTTGCTTTACGGGGGAGAGGAAGTGAGGAAGTGACGACCTTCTGTTACCCCTCGGACTTTTTTTTTTTTTTTTTTTTTTTATATAAAGGAAGTTCGGCAATAGCCTACTCTCCCGGACTTGAATTAAATTAAGAAACAAAGGTACAAGAAGAGGGGTCTAGTGCCCACGGGACCCCCCAAATCCCACAAAGCAGGGGAAGCATGGATGATTCCTAGGTTACATTACAAAGAAGGTTGATCACCCTCTCGTCGCCCTCATGCGGGACCCACTTGGGTTTGAGCTTGTTGTTAATCAAAATGGGGACTTGATGGTGTCTGAAGGGGGGGGATTTCTTACTGTTGGCGATCCTTTTGCCAAGGAGGAATAGACTTTGAAAGTACCACCGGCCACGCCATTCAAGAAATAAATATTTTATTAGTGTCCTGATTTTCTGTAGTGTGACAAGTGCCATGCGTGTCGTGGAAGCATTCCATCAACTTCAATCAGTTTTCATGCCTGATTTCAGGGCTCTCCTTTTCAACAGTTCTGTGGTTAGTTAAGTTCTGTTACCCCTCGGACTTTGAAAGTACCACCGGCCACGCCATTCAAGAAATAAATATTTTATTAGTGTCCTGATTTTCTGTAGTGTGACAAGTGCCATGCGTGTCGTGGAAGCATTCCATCAACTTCAATCAGTTTTCATGCCTGATTTCAGGGCTCTCCTTTTCAACAGTTCTGTGGTTAGTTAAGTGGAGATGTAGCGTCCAACTCAAGTTGACGAGGGGCGTGCCGCGTCATGTTAACCAACCTTCTGAGCTCCGTCCAAGCGAAGCGAGCTCTTCAACAGCACAAGCTCGCGCCAGCGCGGACATTGTTGTTTATAAGTTATTTTTGTCATCCACTTCATCATCATTGGAATCAAATGGAGGAGAGCATGTGCCATGGACGGTTGATAACCAACGCTCGGTTCATAATGAGCGGCGGCATACTCTCGCCACGCTTTTGAGTCAATTATACAAAGCCATTACATAGGACTGAGGAACAATTTTTTATTTTTTTTCAGGTCATGGAGCTGAAAAACATTATTGTGTCTGAGCTAACGCAATTTAGTAGTGTGACATCTTGAATCTCAGGAAGGAAGTCCTGAGTTCAAGTCTTGGCTGGATATAAGATGAGTGCCTCTATTTTATGAGGTTGGGTGTGTCAACCTTATGAGATTGGATGTGTGAGTGTGTTTCCAAGTCATTGTGCTTAAAAAAAAGAAAAGATTCTTCTGCTCTCTTTCTCACCCATTCATTGTACCGCCTGTCAAGTCATCCAATAGCTTAATATTTTATTCATTTTACATAGGGCAACTTTGATGTGAAAGCTTACATAAGGTGGCAGCTGTGTGTATTTCCACTTGTTTGTCTGAACACATTATTGAGTTTGTCTGAACACATTAGTGACCAAGGCATAATTTTTTCTGTGGTTCCGCCTGAAACATACACAAATATGGAAGAAATTCCACCGCTCTTGTGTGAACTCAGCCTAACTCTCCCCATCAATAAAGCTAAAGGTCTTCATTATAATTGCACATACCCAGTCATCGCCATCATTTTGAGCTCTGTGCCCGAGCAATGGACTTGCAACAGCTGAAAGTGAAGACTCATCATCATCATCGGTTGAAGGAAAAACTGCTTCTATCTCGAGTGGTCAAAGGCAGACAGACATTCAAATGAGGATCATTACCTTTCCGGCCTAGTGGGTAAAACTCGGCATTCTGATGGGCTTCAACATCTCGATGGACCAACGGTGTAACTGGATTCTATCCAAACTGGATAGCAAACTAAATCATTGGAAAGGTATGCAAGCTAACTTGGCAGGGCGTGCAATGGTTGTCAACACATTTATGCTTTCTACAATTATTTACTATATCTCGTGTTGGAGACCTAAGGAGAAAGAATTGGCGAACGTGGAAAGGATCTGCAGAAACTTCCTATGGATGGGGGGCCCCAATAGGAGGGGGATTCCCAAAATCAAATGGGAAACTTGTATTAGCTCAAAAGACTCGGGGGTCTTGGGTAGCTTGGATATCAATGGGTTAGCTGACAAGCTGGCGGCAAAGTGGTTTATCAAGGCTTGGTGCAATAGCGAGTCCTCCTGGGCTAAATTGATCTTCAGAAATTCGAAAGACCTTACCTTAGTTGGTCTTCCCGGCTGGAAGGACATTGGGATCCTCACGCTATTGTTCTCCCCCCACCCGGTGTCCCCTAAAGGCTCTAGCCTCGTGTGTTCCTTATGGAAGAGTTGGAACAAAGCCAAACAATTCATCAGAGTCAGTGATGAGCGGAAGTGGGCCGCGAGGATAAGACAAAATGACTCTATCTGGTTCTCGATCAGTGGCTTAAGGGAGGTGGAATCTTGGAACCTCCAAACGGCTAAGCGGCTTTGGAACAAGGGGTACAAACAGTGGAAACATCTCTGGAAACAAGAGACCGGCGAGTGGGTTAGGTTTGAAGACTTAGACCCAAGACATAGAATTTCTCTCGAAGAATGGAATCTTCTTCAAAGCAGGTGTTCAGCGTGGGACCACTCAACTACCCGCCTTCTCTGTGGACAGGATCTTCCTTGCCTAGAGGGCCTCAAATGGAACAATGGTAAGAAACTATCCAGAATTCCCAACTTCAAAGAAAACTTAGATGTTCATCACACTCTTAACAAGGTGTGGTGTCTTTCTTGGGCCAAACTTCAATGGAACTTAACTTCATGTCAATTTGGCACCCCCTTATTGAGATCAAGAAATCTGTTCTCATGTGGCAAATCTTGCATAAAGGGATCTGGTACAATGCAAGGGCCAACAAAATCTGTGGTGTGCCTCCTTGGTGCAAGCGGTGCCACCGATGCATCGAAGACCTTGTTCACCTCTTCTTCGATTGCCCCAAGTCCCGTGTTATCTGGCATCACATGACACGGATTCTGCGTCTCTCGAACCAAATCAATTGGCAACAGGCGCTGTTGGGTGAGGTGGTTAGCTGCTCTTCTATGCTATGGAATGCCATCAGAGGCGAGACTCTTTGGAAAATTTGGAGGGAACGATGTGCTGTTAACTTTGGCCAAACCCAAAAGGAATGGTCGATTGAGAAATCCTTGTTTCTTCTAGGTAAAAGAATCTCCCGAGACAAGAGATCTCCTCCATTTAGACACCACTGTATTTATCTCCTCGTAGATAACAAGCTGAAACCCAAATGGGTCCCCCATGAAGGAGATGATAGTTTTGTACACCTCATTTGTAACGCCCTCTAGCTTACCGAACTCGTCCCCTGCTTTGTGGGATTTGGGGGGTCCCATGGGCACTAGTCCCATTCACCTGTAACTTTTCTTCATTATTTTAATTAAAGTCCGGGAGATTAGGCCATGGCCGAACTTCCTTTTATAAAAAAAAAAAAACTCGTTGAATGAGAGTGTGAAGTTGATGCTTTTTATTTTTTTAAAGGTGAAGGGTCTTCTCTGAAACTGACAAAAGTTGATTTTCTGCCATTCTTCTTCTTCTTGCATTGCGGAACTTTTTTCAATCGCAAGTCGCGAGGACCATGTTTAAAGAGTGTTCACTTTTTTTTTTTTTGTAAAAGAAAGTTTGTCCCTGGCCTATTCTTCGGAATTTTAATTACAATAAAAAAGAAAAGTTACACGTGAATAGGACTAGTGCACATGGACCCCCAAATCCCATAAAACAGGGAACAAGTTTGATAAGTTAGAGAGCATTAAAGAGTGTTCACTTTCTTCGAAACCATCCATTCGTTTTCACAGATGATGAAAGCTGTCCAACTGTACAGATGAAGTCGGAAAGGGGCACACAGTTCATGTAGAAATTTTGAACAGCGTCCTTGCTCTGCGTAAGATAATAAGTGTCTTCTTCTTCATGGTTATTGTATGTACTGCATTGGAGAGTACGATGGAATATACGTAACTATCGTTTTGTGTAGTACAAATCACTTCTGACTTCTTGAAACGATAAAAAAAAACCTGGAGATACATGATGACGCTTTCCCATCTCTCTCTGACATTGTTTCTTTGAGAGAGTTTGTATCTCGTAGAGATCTACTCTTCCGGCTAACTTTGAATTGATTCAAATGGGAAGTGAAGATCACTTATCGTCCATGAGACTCCCAAAATCCCAGAAAGTAGGCTTCATATGCTTAGCCAGACTAAGATACAGAGCTTGAAGACCCATTAAGGTAGAACTGGGGAAGAGACAGCCCTAAGAACATACCAGAGGACATGTCTGAACTGGGTGGCCCAAAGGAATCAAGTTTCATAAGACCCACGTTCCTTTGAAGAGGCTACTTTAGACATCTCATCACAAATGATGAGGGGTGTCCCACTACAGCTAACAAGAGTCGAAGACGAGTGGAGATATAAAATTATATACAATATAAATCATGATATCATACCCTCCATGTTATCAAGATCATATAGTCAGCATACAAGCAGCTGAAATGCATACATTTCAAGGAGTGGGTATAATAAGAACATGAACTTTGCTAGAGGTATGATTTTTGCCAAACTTATTTTTCAGCGTATTATCCTCCGTTTCTGGAAGAATATCGGAAGAAAATCGATGTCATGACTGCTCAACTCTATGGCATTTCTCATTTTCACCCGACATGCACATGAAAAATAGCGGTAAATCTAAAATTTTACATCGGAAAAAATTAGTAATGCAAGAGCTTTAAGTGCACACGAGAGATTTGAGATCGTGTGAACATATGGTAGATGCTACCTCATGTTGATTTGAGGTTTGATGTTCACCAGCTTACAACATAATTTGGTCCGTTATATGCATTCTTAGCGTTATTCCATTGGAGACTCAAATACCAAAGGGAAAACATCCCCTTATCGTCTTCTCATTGAATCATTCCTAGATCCATGAAAGCTGCGGAACATTCTTGGCTCTTCCAAGAGAGACTCCAATGATAATAGGATCATTTGGATATAGCATGAAAAGACTCTATTGTTAGTACATCTTTTTAGTGATGTGAAAGCAACTTGAGACCACTACCATTTTTTTTCCCTCTTTAGAGGTTGTTTTCCCCTACCTTGTATATATTCAGATAATGTTAATCAGCTTACTTTTCTTATTACATTACACATTCACGTTGAGTAGTACACTATCTCTTAAACTCCCAAGCTTCTCCTTCTTCCTCGTGTTTTTGTATGCATTCCTAATCCTCAGAACTCGAACTATTGGTTTTGTGCGAGAAAATATCATATCATTCATCTTAGAAAATGAGTTGAGTCATTTTGCATCTCCAAAACCTTTTTTTCCTCAAGAACCTATAAATTTTCTACTCTAGTAATAGACCATGCAATTCTCACTCTTCTAGTCATAATCTAATAGCACCGTACTCATTCAAGGGTCTCTATCCACTTTACTTAGTACCCACTTGCACTCTCACACTCTCACACTTAGAAAACGTGTACATCTATCTTCTCCTTTTTCAATGTGCTTTTCTTCGAAATTCCCTCACTTCATGTCTCTATCTCTATTCCTTTCTCTTCCCTCGGCCCCTTCCTTTTTCAATGTGCTTCTCTTCGTAATTCCGTCACTTCATGTCTCGATCTCTATTCCTTTCTCTCCCCTCGGCCCCTTATATGCGTACCCATATCTGCCCCTATTGGTGCCATTTTCCTCTCTCCCTCTAACCAATGTGGAATAGCTAGACCATAGAGTGACTATATTTATCATTATGCATTATGAATCTCTAGGATCAGATAATTATTCCAAGTTGACTAGTATGTTAGGCCAAGTAATCTAGTAGCCTCTGTTTACAATGCACTAGACTTTTATGGGTCCACTAGCGTGCCTAAGGTCAATTAGGACAATGCTATCAAGATCATCATCTCATAAGAATCAACTATGTAAAGGATGGTGGGTGACCAAGATTGGGGTTAACTAGGTATTGATGGTAGAAAGGTACTAGATATTCGATGGCCTATCATGACTGGGCTCAACTTAACGTAAATTACAGTTGATTGAAGTGTATGGTGGTTGACTATGATGGTTAACCAAATTTATTATCAACACGAAACTAGGGTTTATTGAGGCTTGATTAATATATAAAAGTGGGTGGACTAAATTGTACTAGCATTATGGTGTATATATCTCCTATATTCTTGCCTATATTCTCACGGGATTGGTTGATTGTGTTATGCATAGACCCACCAACATTCCTATTAGGAAGAAAGAAACATTTGTCTATGTGAAGCTATGAAAATGTAAGTGCCAACTGCATCAATCCAATCAGATAAACCACCGAAAGGATCATCCCATAGTAAGGCATGGGATATTCTATCAAAAGAACCTATCACTTTACTCTTGGGACAACTGTTAACTCTAGTACCTGGCATCCGATAGTAGTTTCAACAACAGGTTAGCATGGAACAAATCTCGACACCCACCACAAGTACAATACAGTCAGAACCAAATACAACTATTGACCATGTGGTTCCATTGATCATGGTTTGGTACAAAAATCATAAAATTGCAAAGGTCCCAATAGATGACAGCTCTGGAGTTGACATCAACACTACGGCCTTGTGCAAGAGATTAGGATGGAACCATATTGAGCTGGTGAAATTCTTTGTTTGAATGGATCAACAATCTAGAGTACACCCTACTAGATTAATTCATAATATTCCAATCACTCTCTAGGGTGTTTTTTTCCATATGAATTTCATTGTTCTAGACCTTCTAGAGTCTATTTTGGATTACAACTTACTCTTTGGTTGACCCTGGCTGAAACAAGCCAAGGTGCTGCAAGACTGGTCATCTCATGAGCTTATTTTTTATCGCAATCATCAAAAATATATTGTTCCTCTCGATCAATTTAAACTTTGTGAAATACACGCTATACATTATGTCACTCAACCTATCCATATGTTGGATGGACTCTCTGATGATGAGGAAATAGCATTCCTCTCTGCTAAGTAGGATTTTCTTTTTTTAGGCACTATGGATTTACATGTAGTGGACCACTGGTCTTTGGCATCTTGTATGATCCAACCTAGTTTGGATAAGAGTGGAAAGTATCCTGAGGATATAGTGGACTTAGCAGAGTTACACCATCACATGAGTCATGGGGTTGTTGACACTCTTGGGCACCAATAATACATTCCAAAGGCCCAATTGATCATATGGCACTTGGGTAATGAGGTGAATCATTGACTAGTAAAAATTAAATCTCACTTGGAAAAGCCTTTTAGACGAGGCCTCCCCTCACTACTAACCGAATTTGCTGATATGTTTGCATGGGATGACAAAGATATGAAGGGGTTAGATCTTCGAATATACCAACAAGTGAAGGAAGAACTTGATTCCCTACTGCATGTTGGGTTCATTGTCCCTATCGAACATGTTGAATGGATCTCCCCCATAGTATTTGTATATGATGAATCTTCACTATGCCAAACAAGTGAAGGAAGAACTTGATTGCCTACTGCATGTTGGGTTCATTGTCCCTATCGAACATGCCGAATCAATCTCCCTCATAGTAATTGTACCTAAGAAAAACAAACAACTCGGAATCTAGGTGGATTACCAAAAGCTAAATGCAGCCACCATCCTTGATCCTTTCCCCTTACCTTTTTTTGGATATTATGCTTGATGAATTAGTAGGCCGAGAAATATATCCTTTTCTAGGTGGGTATAGTGGCTATAATCAAGTCAGCATGGTCGAAGAAGACATTCTTGAAATGGCTTTCATTATGAATTGGGGAGTTTATGCTTGCACGGTCATGTGGTTTGGTCTTTGTAATGCCCCCAACACCTTCCAATGATGTATGTAGGACATCTTTTCCCCCTATTTGCCAACATCTTCGCCTTTGTTTTTTGAAGTGTAGGGAATATCGGCTAAAATGGATCATTTACAACCCGACATCTTTTCCCCCTATTTTAGCACTTGACATCTTTTCCCCCTATTTTAGCATGCCCTCAACATCACTTTCCTCTTCAACCCATCCTCCCTCTTGAACCCTTTCAAAAGTGGGGCTTGGATTTTATTCCTCCTATTACTCCCCCGGCCATCTTTACTAGCAATTGGAAAATTCTTATCTATAGAGACTATGCAACTCACTTGGTTAAATCCTAGCCCGTTAAGTCAGCCACAACTTTGCTGGTTGCTAAATGTTTAAATTGAGATCTATTCCTGTATTTTGGTCTTCTTTTGGAAATTGTATCTTAGAGAGGTACACATTTTGCTAATGAATTGATTCAGGCCCTCACACAGCCCTTCCACATCACTCGTAAATTCAGTACCCCTTATTATCCGAGAGCTAATGTCTTAGCAAAAAGTATTAACAAAAACCTATTGACCTTGTTAAGGAAACTCGTTCTTGGTTGTCTACATCATTGGGATCAGTTATTGCCTATTATATTATGGGTGTATCAGAATACTTATAAAGTAATTACTAGTTATACATCTTTTAACTTGGATTATAGGATTGAGGTGATTGCTCCTATGAAAATTGTAGTTCCTAGCCTGCTTGTGGCTATTCAGGAGAAACCATTGCCAGAAGACCCCTTGCATGCTTGGATTGATGACCTTTGTTCTTTAGATGAACAACATTTTGAGAGTTTTCTATTAATGCAAGAACTACAGCTTGGGTAGTCTTGGAATCATGATCAACTTCTTAGAACCCCAGTAGTTTATGAAGGCCAATTGGTACTCCTTTACAATTCTAAGGTGAGCTGGGATATTGGCAAATTCAAAGTCTGGTGGTTCAGCCCCTATGGAATTTTGGCAAAGCTAAGGCCCGTCAACTTTTCAGTTACTCACTCTTGTCGGAGTATCGATTAAAAATATGGTCAATAGGTCAAGGCTCCACCCTTGTTAGTCACCCTCCATGTGTGCAATCATTGTTCACTGTGCATGATTGAAGGATTTTGCATGTTAGTTTATTCCACCTTTCCTTGCATAACATTCATCATTTCCCTTGTCCTCTAACCATAATGTCTGCATTCCTCCATGTCTTAATTCCCCCTAGTTTGCATTCCACACTTTATTGTTTTATGCATGCTTGAGCACTAGTGTTGCATTAATGCTACTCCCAGACTGCTTAACAAACGATATTCTAGTGCCCATTGAGCTGATTTTGACTATGTTTTTCAATGCAGCATCTCAATTCTTGCACATCTATAGGATCTCTACATTAACCCTCCTGGAATGGGATGCTACTTCGGTGCACCCTGCCGATGAGTATCATATGGTCCATCACCATCAAGCCTGCTTCTATGGTGCTCTGGACTATCTCGCTTAGTAGCACTGAACTGCGAACTACACCAACTGAGGTCGGGCAGTGATTCTTCCTGACCATCGCTGACAACTCATTGGTTGAGTCCATTTCTAGAGCTTGCACGGAACAATTATTCCCATACCATAGCTCTAACAAATATTCCATCAATTTTTGCCCTAAACTGGAGCACTCTATCCTCCAGTTCATGGTGGGAGCCATGAATTTGCAACACTAACCTTATGGCATATCTTGCTAGTTCTATTCCTTTGTTGCAGCTATTGACTCTTGTCGGAGTATCGATTAAAAATATGGTCAATAGGTCAAGGATCCACCCTTGTTAGTCACCCTCCATGTGTGCAATCATTCTGCATGATTGAAGGATTTTGCATGTTAGTTTATTCCACCTTTCCTTGCATAACATTCATCATTTCCCTTGTCCTCTAACCATAATGTCTGCATTCCTCCATGTTTTAATTCCCCCTAGTTTGCATTCTACACTTTATTGTTTTATGCATGCTTGAGCACTAGTGTTGCATTAATGCTACTCCCAGACTGCTTAACAAACAATATTCTAGTGCCCATTGAGCTGATTTTGACTATGTTTTTCAATTCAGCATCTCAATTCTTGCACATCTATAGGATCTCTACATTAACCCTCCTGCAATGGGATGCTACTTTGGAGCACCCTGCCGATGAGTATCATATGGTCCATCACCATCAAGCTTGCTTCTATGGTGCTCTAGACTATCTCACTTAGTAGCACTGAACTGCGAACTACACCAACTGAGGTCGGGCAGTGATTCTTCCTGACCATCGTCGACAACTCATTGGTTGAGTCCATTTCTAGAGCTTGCATGGAATAATTATTCCCATACCATAGCTCTAACAAATATTCCATCAATTTTTTCCCTAAACTGGAGAACTCTATCCTCCAGTTCATGGTGGGAGCCATGAATTTGCAACACTAACCTTATGGCATATCTTGCTAGTTCTATTCCTTTGTTGCAGCTATTGACCATCGCCTGATCAATTGGTCACTAGTTTTATTCCATAAAATTCATAGGGAATGTCAGACGATTGTCAAGTAGCTAGATCAGTGCCACCATACTAAAACTCACCTTTTGTATCTCCTCTCCATATTATATCTTGATGAATTCCCTATTTCTATTCATGTCCTCCTCATTCCATGCTCTCTTGCTCCTCTGATGTTAGCCATTGCAAAAGAAGATGAAAACATGAACCTCATCTTCTGATGTATGAAACAACCCTGCCAAGTCTAAAGTTAATTATCATCAGAGGTTCATCTTTGTGGTCTGAGACCGATGGCAGAACAGTCAGCCATTGCCCACCAAGCCCCTCCTTCAGCATCATCAGTCAATTCTTTTCATTCTCCCTGTGGTTCTACCTAGCCTTCATCCACTTCCTCCTTACCTCTTATTGATCATATTGCTTATGTCGATCAAGCAATGCAGGATGTCGTACCCCCTCCACCTCCGCCATCCCCACCACACCCTCTAAATGATATGATCGCCCCATCACCTATTTCCTCCGTGTCATATAAAAACTCTTCATCCTCTTCTCTAAATATTCCCCACCAACAACTCCTCCCAGGTAAGATTGGTCGTCACCCTCTCCACCCCGTCACCCTTGGGGTAACCATGTGCACGAAGAGCATTTTGATGATGATGTGCCACAACTTCCACCTCTCCTTGTCCCACACGAATAGTTTTAGCAGTTCAATGTTAATGGCCAATGTGGACTTCAGGAATGTAGATGACTTAACACCTTTTTAGTTCATATGCAAACACTCATTGCCTGCGACATGGACCATTATTGAGAGGAGATGGAAATGTAGGTTCGAGAGATGAGTTGGTGTTGCACAGATCATTGCTCTAAACCTACCAAGATGACTCCAAGGATGCTTAACATAATCCTTTAGCTTCAAAATAATGCATTTGGAACCACTAAGTCCTTTGTTGCATCATTCTCAAAATTTTGCATAAAAAAAGATAACTTGCATATACTAGAAATATGAAGAAACCTTCTATTTTGGGAAAGAAGTGCTCAGAGTTTTGTCTAGAGCTCACAACCTGGTATGAATTGACCAGAGAGCTTTTGCACATATCTAATTGGAGTGTGTAGCTAAATAAAGCAATTTATCTCATCAATTTATCTATACGATACATTGAGAAATGAATCTAACAAGTTAGGGGGTCACCCCAACTTTTTCAGGATCTAGAAGGTGTGCAGACATAGTCACCTTCTTAACTTCATATCTCAAGATTCTCTAAACCAAACTTGATGAAACTCCATAAGCAAGTAGTACACACATCAAATCTAACTAAACCAAGTTAAAATATTGCAAATGAATGAGTACATGCATAGAAATCAATTTCACAAAATCATTGTAATGATGAAGATGCAACAAAGAACAATAGATAGGGATGTAATTGAAGAAATGTATCAAAATCTATATGCTAATGACCATATGATACAAGGGACATGTAGTGTACTACTCATACATGAGGTGACTTGAAGGTATTCTCACTAATGTAGCTCAATGTCTCTTTGAATGGATCTTCTATCCTATGTCTAGAAGCATGTCTATTTATACTCATATTTGAGTTTGAATTTGATTTTTTCTTCACCTAAAAGTAATCCTACACTTTCGGGATGGTTTGAATTGATTCTTCCTACCATAGGAGTCATGGGTTTAGCTTCCTAAATTCAAAAGATTCCTTAATCTCTTGGCTTTTACATTTATCCAAAGTAACTATGCCCCAAATGACTAGCATAAGTTCACATCCAGTTCTTTCTTGTGAGGAAATGAAATGATGTGTAGTCATTAATAACTTTCCAATCACTTAGGCTTGCTGATTGCACCCACAACTCCCCCCCAAGCCTAAGATGCTTGATTCTTCACTTCTTCATGATTTCTTGCAAACCAATTATTGATTTGAACCTATTTAATTTGCTTCCATCCAATGATTTTGTCATCATATCTACACATTGTTGATGTGTAGATACATATGAAAGTCATATCTCCTTACTCATGATATTTTCTCTCACATAATGGTAGTGAACTTCTATATGTTGGGACTTGGCATGATAGATAGGGTTAGGAGCAAGATGTAATGAGCTAATGTTGTCTCCAAATATATGTGGAGTAGAAGTATTCAACCCTAAATCTAAATATAGGGTCCTAATCCACATAGCTTCTTGTATAGCATTTGCAAGTCCTTTGTATTCAACTTCTATCGATGAAAGAGCAATTGTAGGTTGCTTCTTGGAAGACCATGAGATCAATTTGGTACGTGCAAAAGTAAGATAACCTGAGGTGCTTCTCCTATCATCTTTAGAACCTGCCCAATCTACATCAGAAAAGAGTTTGACATCTATATCATATGTATATGGATAGTACAACCCTTCAGTGATTGTACCCTTCAACTACTCTAGAATTCTCTTGGCTACTTCCATGTGAGGCTTCCTTGGAGTGTGCATGAACTGACTTAGCACAATAACTCAATAGCATATATATACTCTATTTGGAGTAGAATAATTCAAGCTTCCAACTTGTTTTTGATCCATCAATCAGTGGATCATCTTCCAAGCAAAATATATGATTATTTGTGTTCATTAGGAAGATAAAGAAGCCCACTACACTCTCCAACCATCATTCTTAGTAGGTGTGAAGTAGGATCTAGCTACATGTCACATAATCCTAGTAGGAGATGGTTGAAGCACGCCTTAAGAGAGAGGATTAGGAAGTAATCCTCAACCATGGCTTTTGGGGCAAGTGGTTAGCCCATCGCAATCCTAACTGGGAGGTCGTGAGTTCAATTCCCAACATTGGTATCAGAGCCTAGTTGAGAAATTGGGCGAGATGGAGGTCCGCGCCTCATTCGTGGGCACTTGGTGGAAGCGCTCAAGCATGGAAAGTGGGTCCAAGAGTTAGAAGGGTCCACAAGTCAGCATTGAGGACAATGCTCAGTCTAAGGGGGAAGGAATGTCACATAATCCTAGTAGGAGATGGTTGAACCATGCCTTAAGAGAGAGGATTAGGAAGTAATCCTCAACCATGGCTTTTGGGGCAAGTGGTTAGCCCATCCCAATCCTAACTGGGAGGTCGTGAGTTCAATTCCCAACACTACACTACTTCATCTCTTGTGACTATCCACCATCTCTTCCAACAGTGGTATTAGAACAACAACAATCAAGATGGGAGATGGATTTCCATCCTTCATTGACAAATTGGACAGGAACAACTACTCTACATGGTCACTTAGGATGCAAGCCCACCTTCAAGGGAGAAGTCTATATGGATAAGATGAAGAGATTCCAATCTTCAGTAGCAAGCAACAACCTACAAAGGAAGAGCAAGAAAGGTTGACCACATGGTGTGCAAAGGATGCTCTTTCCAGGTCATATATATGAAACTCAATCTCTAATTTCTTGTTGCCACATGTTCAGAATTGCAAGATCTCCCAAGAGACTTGGTAAGTACTCTTATCATATTTCTCCTCAAATACAAGAGCTAGGAAGAATTAGTTATGGATGGAATTTACAACTCTAAAGAAACAACCAAAGCAAGGAGTGGCTGATTATGTAACCAAGATGAAAGATGTGGCTGACCAGATTGCAAGCATTGGAGAGGAGATACAAGAAGAACACATAGTGAGGCAGATCATTAATGGAATCAAGGTTGATGACAAGTGGGGGTCCTTCACCACAACAATGGACCTCTACATGCATATGCAAATACCTGACCTCAACACCTTGATGGGGCGACTCTTCACCCATGAGACAAAGCTCAACAAGAATGGTGACAACTCTAGAGGTAACCAATCTTCTACCCTTTATATAGATAAGAATAAAGCTAAGGATAAAGGTAAGAGCAAGAAGCATGAAGAAGAGGCTAGTACCTCTCAAGCTAATTATGCAGGAAGAGGAAGAGGTGCTAACGGAAGGGGTAGAGGAGGAAAGCAAGGTAGGGGGAGACCCTACAACAATTCATCTTGCAACATTTGTGGTCTTAACAACCACACCATAGAAGAATGCTTCAAGAATACAAGGAATCAAAGGGGAAGAGGTTTCCATAGAGGTAGCTATGGGCAATCAAGAGGTAGATACAACAATGGTGGAGGCAACTACAACCATAACTACAATCAATGCTACAACAACAACAATTATCAAGGAAGTTTTAGATGAAGAAGGGACTACAACAACTATACTAAAGACCAAGAAGACTCATTAATCATCATGAACATGACATCCAAGCAAGGTAAAGATGATGAGCATCTTTTCTACATTGATTTAGGTTGCTCCAATCATGTGGCTGGAAATGTAGCTCTATTATCTGATCTTGAAGAACCCAAAGGGAATCATGAAGTACAAACAAATGATGATACTAAACACTCAGTCAAGCAAATTGGAAATGTCAAAAGATCTAATGGTAGCATGAAATGTTTGAGTAAAGTTCTGTATGTGCCAACTATAACCAAAATCTAATTAGCATTGGGCAGATTGTTGAGAAAGGTTTACAGGTCATATTCACTAAGCATGGAGCATATGTGGAAGACCCCCAACAAGGCTTCAAGAGGATTGCTAAAGGTGAGAAGTCTTGTAGATTATTCACATTTGAGATGGAAGACACAAGGAACATAGCACTATTCAATTATAGAGATCAAACCTTATCTGACTTAGAAATATGGCACAAAAGGCTAGGACACATAGGAGAAAGAACTCTAAAGCAAATATGTAGGGATCAAAGTGTGCTTGGCATTCCCAATGTGACCAAGCAACATATGATATACAAATGTGGAGCATGCCAATTTGGCAAAGCTCACAGGAAACCATTCAATAGGAAAGGATACATCCATGAAGACTATGTGGAGCTTGTACACAGTGATGTGTGGAGTCCTAGTAAAGATCCATCCATCTCAGGTTCAAGGTACTATGTCTCATTTATTGATGATTACAATAGATGAATAGTCCTTTATTTCATGAAGCATAAGGATGAGGTATTAACATGTTTCAAGAAGTATTTGGCACGAGTTGAAAACCAAACAGGAAGGAGCTTGAAGAGTTTGACTCATTTCTATAGGATAGAGGCATAAAGAGGTAAGTAACAACAAGATACACTCTTGAATTAAATGGAGTGGCAGAGAGAAGGAACATGTTAATTGTTGAAGCTGCAAGGTCTATGTTAAATGAGAAGAAGTTACCTAATTACCTATGGGCAGAGGCTGTTTCCATAGCCACCTACTTGGTCAATAGGCTTCCATCCGAATCATTGGATGCCATGACACCCTATGAAGCATGGAATGGTAGGAGACCCTCATTGGACCATTGCAAAATATTTGGGTGCATTGCTTATGCACACATCCCCTCACAAATCAGAGGAAAGCTTGACCCTAAAGCTGAGAAATGTATATTCATTGGGTATGACCAAAACCAAAAGGGATATAGGCTGTACAATCCCACTAACAAAGCATTTATACTTAGTAGGGATGTAGTATTTGATGAAAATAATTCATGGTTTGAAGATGATTGCAGGAAATTCAAGCTACCATATGATTTGGAAAATGATTTTCCAACCCTCACTCAAGAAGATCAACACTTAGCAGAAGATATCAACTTAGAGGATGAAGAATAGATTGACTTCAAGGCTTGGAAGTCAAGAGGTAAGATCAAAATCAAGCAATTAGAAGACATACCAGAGTCTTCAAATCAAGCACTAAGGAGATCACAAAGAGAGAGCAAGAAGCCCATAACGTATGTCTTTAGTCACCAAGCATTCTGTGTATATCACTAAAGACTCTATGACAGAAGAGCCTTCTTCATTTGAAGAGGCTAGGAAGAAGAAAGAATGGAGAGAAGCTATGCATGAAGCTATGGAAGCACTACAGGAAAATCATACTTGGGATCTGGTTCCCAAGAAGCCATGCATGAAGGTAATTGGATTGAGGTGGATATACAAAATAAAAGAGAACTCAGATGGCTCTATAAACATGTACAAGGCAAGGTTAGTGGCAAAGGGATTTGCCCAAACTGTTGGAGATAGATGTTTGCGGAAGCACGCGAACAGCACAACGAAGAAGAAGAAGCTTGGAGCACAACACACAATACTGAATGTATTACTAGAGAATGTACAAAGATAAGTAGCCCATTAGGGAAATAGGCGTATATACAAGCCGGGGGAAGAAACCTCCTAAAGTGGGAAAAAAGTGCCCCGACGGTCCTAGTGTTCACACACATCACTACCTAAATATATCAACAAATCCCCCCTGGGAGTGATGCGGTGAACAAGGAGCTGGCACTCATGTATAAGGAAGGGCCAAGCTATGTGGAAATCACTCCACAAAAGGAAGTAAGCCCAAAGCTTTGCGGAAAGCTTCAAACTTCTCCCTAGGCAGAGCCTTTGTGAAAAGGTCTGCAATGTTCTCCTACGTGGGCACATATGCCAAGCTGATCTCCCCAGCAGAGAACCTCTTCCTGACATAGTGATAATGCACCTCAATGCGCTTAGTGTGAGCATGGAACACAGGGTTCCTTGCAGCTGCCATTGTGCTCTGACTGTTAGTGAAGATGGTGGTGGCAGAAGACTGGCCAACACCCAAATTAGCCATAAGGCATCTGAGCCACACACACTCAACAGTCACTGTGAACACTGCCCTATACTCAGCCTCACAACTGGAAGTGGCCACAGTAGGCTGCTTCTTGCTCAACCAAGATATACATGAGCTACCAAGCATGAAGCAAAAACCACTGGTGGACACATGAGTGTCATAGCAGCCCAATCTGAGTCAGAAAAAGCATGCAAATCTCGCGGTAGTGATCCCCCTTTGGGATAAAACAACCCAAGTAGCCGAGTACCACTCAAGTAGCGAAAGATGCACTTAACCGCCTTCCAATGCGTGACTCCTGGGCAATGCATAAACCTGCTCATCTGTGAGACAGCAAACTGAATATCTGGCCGAGTAATGCATAAGTAAATCAAGCATCCAACAACCTACTGATAGAGAACAACATCAAATGCATCTCCAGCATCATGAAGACTCAATCGTAAACCTGTCTCCATAGGAGTGGCAATAGGCTTACAGTCTTCAAGGCCAAACTGCTGCAATAATGTGTCAATATATTTTGTTTGACAAAAAGCCATTCCACCATCAACTTGCATAAACTGAATGACCAAATAGTGATGCAAATGCCCCAAATCAGACATCTCAAATGAGGCATGCAAATCAGCCTTGAAATCAGCAATATGCTTCTCAATAGGACCAGTGAGCAGCATGTCATCAACATAGACAACAATGATCAGAAGCACATCATTAGCACGCTTAACATATAAGGTGCTTTCAATTGGACTGTTCACAAAACCATGTGCAACCAGATAGGCATGTATCTTCTCATACCAAGCACGTGGTGCTTGCTTTAAACCATATAATGCCTTCTTTAACTTGCACACCTAGTTTTCATGCCCTTTCTACATAAAGCCACGGGGCTGAAAAACATACACTTCTTCATGCAAGTCACCATTCAGAAATGTTGTTTTAATGTCCAACTGATGTACATTCCAATCATGATGGGCTGCAAGTGCACAAATGCTCCAAACAGTAGTCATACGACATGTAGGTGAAAAGGTCTCATCAAAATCAATGCCTCTTTCCTGCGCGTAACCCTTTGCAACAAGCCTAGACTTATACCTGTCATTGTTCCATCAGGTTTACGCTTCAGCTTGTATACCCACTTAGTGCCAATGGCCTTCTTGCTAGGAGGCAAGTCACATAAAGACCATGTACCATTCTTCATTATAGCATCATATTCAGATTGCATGGGAGCCATCCAATTTTCTGAATTCTGTGCTTCATCAAAAGAAACAGGCTCATTCTCATCATAGAGACTAGACGCAACCATAGCATAGCAATCTGATGCAAAGGAGGCACTATGAGAGCCTGAACGAGTACGATATGACAAAGTTGCATCTAATTTACTGTCACGCAAAGTCTACACCAGCCATTTTGGCATAGTTTTTGCCTGCTCAATATCAGCTCTCTCATCAACAAGTGCATCATGTAAATCTGCATCAGAAATAGAATGATCTGCATCATCATATGAAACCTGCAAAGGCTGAGAAGTTGCCTCATTAGGACCAGCACTAGACTGTCCACCTGTAAAAAGAGGCATCAACGTATCATACATGTCTTTGGAGCTAACAGATGTCTCCTTAGTACATGAAAGCAATGGCTGAATAGCATCTTCCACAAAGACAACATCATGGCTAACCAAAATGCGTTTAGTTTATGGATGATACAGACGATAGCCTTTACTTTCAGAACTGTACCCAACAAAAATACATTTTACTGCCTTATCATCCAATTTTCTGCGATGTTGTTCAGGCACTAATGCATATGCCAAACAACCAAAAACACGCAGATGAGCAACAGATGGCTTGCGGTCATGCCAAGCCTCATATGGAGTGATAGACTACAACGCTTTAGTGGGACACCTGTTCAGTACATATGTTGCACACATGACAGCCTCAAGCCAAAAACTATGTGGTAAAGCCTGACTCTTGACCATGCACCTCGCCATCTCCATGAGTGACCTCTTCTTTCGTTCAGCAACTCCATTCAGTTGAGGTGTATACGACACTGTACATTGGTGTTTTATCCCACGTTCAGCCAGAAATGCATTAAAATCAGAAGACATATATTCCCCCCCTCGATCAGAACGGAGGGTGCCCATTTTACATGCTGACAGATTTTCAGCCAAAACCAAAAATTGTTTAAAGCACATGAACACTTTGGACTTTGCTTTGAGTGGATATATCCATGCATTCTTGGAAAAATCATCAATGAAAGTCACGAAGTAAAGGTAATTCCCAAAAGAGGGTGTCTGCATAGGACCACAGACATCACTATGTACAAGCTGCAATTTCTGTGTAGCCCGAACTGAACCATCTTTTGGAAAGGAGGAACGCTGCATTTTGCCCAAAATACAGCTTTCACATACATGTTTTCCAGGTGCCTCAAGCTTGGGCAAAGAAGACACAGCTTTGCATCTGACATAGCATGAGAATCATGAACTGCACATGCCGAATCATTCACAGATCTTTCATAGTCTATGAGCTTATACAGCCCACGACATAAAATGCCAGAAGCAATAATCACATCGCCATTTGATAGATCATGAACTGTACACCTGTCATCAACGAATTTCACAACCAAGCCAATCTTGGCTAATGCAGAAACTGATAACAGATTCTTCTTGATCCCTGGCACAAATAAGGCATCTAACAAGGTGAAAGAACTACCATCAGCAGTAGTCAGAATGATCTTACCAACTCCCATAACAGGATAAGAGGAGTTGTTGGTGCATGTGACAGTATTCCCTGTAGGGGCAGGCTCGAGTGAAGAGAAGAAATTGCGCTGCGAGGTAATATGTTTGGTCACCCCACTGTCAAAGTACCAAACATCTAAGTCCACTGCAGACATGCACTAGTCATGAGAAGATGGGTCAAAACTGCAAATAGTAGTAAACGCCCATTCTTCTTCCTGCACAAGATTAGCAGACTCTGTTTTTGGTGTAGAGGCTTCTGCAACAACCATTCCAACCTCCTTTTTCTTTGCCTCTTTTGCAGCCAGTTTTGGACAGTTCTTTATGATATGATCATTCCCTTTACAGTACTTGCAAAACAATTTCTGCTTTTATGATTTCTTCTCATCTTTATCCTGGTTCTTTGAATGTGCAACATTCGCAGATTTTTGCTTACAAGTAGAAGAGCTCCATTTTCCTTTGCCCTTCTCACTAGCCAGGAAAGCTTGAATTGCAACACGCATAATGGACCTGTTCTGCCTGGACTGATCTTCTTGCAACAGAACAGAGACTAACTCCTCAAATGATAAGGCATTCAGATTGCCTTTCATCATCAACCGAAGTGTAGAAGCAAAACTCTTATATGAATCAGGAAGACCATTCAGAACGGTCTGCACAAGTGAGCTATCTGGTATAACCTCATCAGCAAAAATCAATTGTTCCTTCAAATCTTTGATCTTCGTTAGGAAACTGTCCATAGAATCACCTTCATTCATGTGCTCACTCTCCAACTGTTTTCGGAGGTAAGCAACACGAGCCTCATTCCTAGCTTGCTACAATGTGGTAAGTGTATCCCAAGCATCCCTAGCTGTTCTGCAAGAGCGAATATGAAGAATAATGGCACGTTTGACAGACAAAGCTATCAATGCATGTGCTTGGGCATGTCTGCCATCCCAACGAATTTGCTCTGCAATAGGTGCAATAGAAACAATAGCACGAACAGGAATCTGTGGAATATCAACTTCGACACCATCTTCATCAGCTGCAGCACCTGTATTTGTAGTACCTGTCGTTACAGGTGTAACAAGATGTCTTTCAACACCCTGCACAATGTTCCACAATCCTTTTGCAACCAAAACATGTCGCATCATATAAGCCCATAATGGGTAGTTGGTACCATCCAACTTATCCTCAACAACCAATATACGGAATACATCACTGCTTTCAGCCATGGCCGGTGACTAAAATACCTTGATGCAGAAAATTGATTGTATCTCAAATAGTTGAACAGAACTGTTTAGACAAGTTCTGCTAGACCTATAGCAGACTTCGAGACGCTTAAACTGGCGAACAGAAACTGGTATATACCTTTGGCACAAAAAAACGAAATAGCCTACACAAGCACTGTGATAGTGCGTTCGGAGGCCGAAACGAGCTCAGATCGCGATTTTGGCACCACATAGCAAAGCTGTTTTGATCTCGGAAACACGCTGAGTATGCTCACCAAAATTGGTGCGATTCTGAGACTGCAAACGGAGGAGTGTCGATGGCGCCGTAGATGAAGCGATGACCTACTCTGATACCAATTGTTGTAGATAGATGTCTGCGGAAGCACGCGAACAACACAAGGAAGAAGAAGAAGCTTGGAGCACAACACACAATACTGAATGTATTACTAGAGAATGTACAAAGATAAGTAGCCCATTAGGGCAATAGGCGTATATACAAGCCGGGGGAAAAAAACCTCCTAAAGAGGGAAAAAAGTGCCCCGACGGTCCTAGTGTGTTCACACACATCACTACATAAATATATCAACACAAACTCATGGAGTGGACTATGAAAAAACATTTTCACCTATGGCAAAGATGCCAACAATAAGGGTCTTGGTAAGTGTTGATGCTTCTAAAAATTGGAATCTATATCAGTTAGATGTCCAGAATGCATTCTTAAATGTGTGTAGGGCACAACCACCAGGTTTTAAAGATGAAGATAAAAGAGGTTATGTATGCAAGCTTAGGAAGTCACTCTATGGTCTGAAGCAAGCTCCTAGACCTTGGAAGCATAGACTTGTTACTTATTTGTAGGACCAAGGCCTTGTGGCAAGCAAGGCGCATTCTTCTTTATTTGTTAAGAAGAACAAATCAGAAGTTATCTACTTATGTGTCTATGTAGATGACATCATTATTACAAGGAATGATGCTAATGGCATCAAGCAGGTCAAGGCTCAATGAATGAAGGAATTTAAAATTAGTGATCTTGGTTTATTAACCTACTTTCTTGGCTTAGAGCTTGTTTATACACATTCTGGTATATTTATCACTCAAAGGAACTACATACATGATATGTTGGTAAAGTTTAAGATGGAGAACGCTAAAATTGCACGTACTCCTATGGAAATCAACCATGGACATTGTATTTTTGCATGTTTTGTGATCATTACATTCTCATTTTACTTCTCTGTATAACTCCATCAGAACACTGATCTTCCTAGAGCTTGTTCTGAGTGTGGAGTTAATCATTTTCCATGATTTAAAGCATACTAGATTCCGCATGCTGTCTATTATACACCTACAAAGTTTCGTTGGCATTGCTTCTTGGGATCGTGAGATATTAATGTATCATGGCTCACTCATCTGATGACTATTGCAGCCCATGAATGTGGGATGGAGCTATGATTTTCTAAACATCTTTCTCTGCATCTAGTCCATTATTTTTTATGAAATCACTCATGATTTTTAGCTTACTAAGTCAATTAGAGTTCCTCAAAAGGAATTAACCCAATTGCTGCTTTGCTCAGAGAATTGTTCAAAACACTGAACAGGTGCAAGAACAAAAATAACAAATTTTTTGTTCTTAGATCAACTCAAACATATCTGTTTTTTATCCATCAATCAGTGGGTCATCTTCCAAGAAACATATATGAGTATTTGTGTTCATTAGCAAGCTAAATAGGCCCACTGCACTCTCCAGCCATCATTCTTAGCAGGTGTGAGGCAAGATCTAGCTACACCACTTCATCTCTCGTGACTCTCCACCATCTCTTCCAACATACACAGATCAAAGGAAGGAAATATATTAAAGATATTCTTGAAAAGTGTAAAATGCAAGAAACTAAGTTTGCAAGTACTGCCATGGAAGTCAACCAAAAATTAAGTGCTGATGAAGGAGAACTTATTGAAGATATCACAAGCTATCAAAGTCTAGTTAGGAGCTTGAAGTATGCTACTCTAATTAGGGTCGATATTTGCTATGGAGTAAGTGTGCTTAGTCAATTTATGCACATCCCAAGGAAACCTCACATGGATGCAGCCAAAAGGATATTGAAGTACTTGAAAGGAACAATTAATGAAGGGTTGTATTACCCTTACACATCTGATTTGAATGTAAAGCTATTCACTGATGCAGATTGGGCAAGTTTGAAAGATGATAGAAGAAGCACATCAGGATATCTCTCATTTCCAGGTACAAAGCTCAAATCTTTTTCTTCAAAGAAGCAACCCATAGTTGCTCTTTCCTCAATAGAAGCTCAATACAGAGGATTAGAAAAATGCAACACAAGAAGCTATGTGGATCAAGACCCTATACACAGATTTAGGGTTGGATTTTGGCACTCCATTTATATGTGGAGATATTATGAGTTCACTTCATCTAGCTGCTAATCTTATCTTTCATGCCAAGACTAAGCATATACAAGTCCATTATCATTTTGTTAGGGAAAAGTTTGTCAGTAAGGAGATACAACGCTCCTATGTATCTACTTATATGCAATGTGCAGATATGATGACTAAATCGTTGGATGGAAGCAAACTAAACAAGTTTAAAGCCATAATTGGATTGCAAGGGATACCAAAGGATTGAAGACTCAAGCATCCTAGTCTGGAGAGGGAGCTATTGGTGCATTTGAAAAGCCTAGATGTTTGACCAAATAATCAAGACTTCTCATTTGTTCATTTGACTCACATGGCATATGAATACCTCTTGTAAAAGTCTTGGATGTTACATCATTAGATAAAAGTAAAAGGAAGTGAGACAAGGAATCTCATAATATTAGGAGCCAAGAACCATGAATATTTGGTGGTTGGAATCAAATCAATCAATGTCTAAAGTGTAGGAACACTTTTAGGTAGAAGAAATTCAAAATTCAAACTCACTTTATGAGTATAAATAGGAATGACTTTAGAGAAGAGAGATCCATTGAGCCTCATTGTTGAGCATACACTAAGCTCACATATGTATGAGTAAGTCAACTTCATTTTCTTTGTATCATACATTCATTAGCATATACAATTGGAGTCATTAGTTCAAGCTAATCTCTGTCTACTGTTATCTGCTGCTATCTTACCATTTCCTTGATATTTTTTTATCGTGTTCTCTATGTATACTAAATCATTTGACTTGCATTAACTTGTAACAAGAAGCATGAACTGTCTATTTGCTACATATCAATTTTTGTTACATTTGGATCATTAGATCTTCATATATGATCCCTACAAGCTACTTGTCTTTGCATACTATCATCCCTTTAAAAAGTTGGGATTACACCCATGACTTCTTAAACTGATTCCTCAATGTAACCGAGTTTAAATTAGTGAAATAACTTGAAATAGTTATCTAAGGTCATGAATTAGATGTGTCTAAAAGTTCTTGGGTCAAGTTTTATCAGAGAGTGGGAACTGAACATCTTTTTGAGAGGTTCAAGTCCAAAATAGCAAGGTTTTGAGAGCTCTTCTATTTGAAAGTTATTTGTTTTGGAACAACTATTTGGCAGTGATGCTCCAAGGTACATAGTGGGTCTAAATGAATATTTAGGAATCTAAAGGTTTCTACTAAGGTACTATAAAGTCACATTGGCAGGTGTAAAGTAGGATTATTGCAACACCACCTCATCTTTGGAGTGTATCCAACCATCTCCTCACAATATCTATGTATGATAGATGGCTAAGGCATGTTAGTGTTTTACATGATTGGGGAAAGGATATTATGTGGGTAAAACATGAAGGAAAAGATTTTAAATAGATATGTTTGGAAGAAGGATGAGACAATCTAGGACATACCAACATGATGCAATAGTTGGAATTTGATGGAAAAAGACATGATGGACAACCCAAAATTGGATTTATATAAGGAAGATGAAATTTTGGGCTAGTTGAAAGTGGGGAACTCATTTTCTTTCTATGGATTTTTCCAAATGACTCAAGCACAGAAGATATTTATGAAGATAGAGGAAATAATACAAGTTGTTGGATTAGGTGAACCAGTGACAAGCCATAGAATAGTGAAGAAAATGCCTCTTCGGTGCAACATAGATGAAGCTGATTAAAATAACAAGAAGGAAACTACATACAAGGTAAATCAATCTATTGAAGATATTTTTGCAGGGTGGATTCTAGAAAAGGAAGAACACATTGATATCCAAAGTGTTCTTGCATATGACACTCAGACTGTGTGGGATAAAATGAGGAAAGATCCCAAAGAGGAAGAAGAATCTCCAGACACATTGATGGATAGGAACCCTATTGAATCCTTCCAAAGGTAACTTCTTTTATGAAAATTTATGCAGATATATTTGCATGGCATTACAACGATTTGGACGGAGTACCTTAAAGTTTTGGGAAACAAAGGATTTTTACTGATTGAAGATTCCAAACTAGTAAGGGGAAAATATACATATTAAATCCAAAGTATGCTAAAGATTTCTACCTAGAGATACAAAAAATCGAGGATTTTGGAATTATTAATTCTAGTGGAGCATTCAAAGTGGCACTCTCCCATGGTCATTATGACCAAAAAATAATACCAAAAAAAAAATGTGTGGATTTCAAAGCACTTAGAAAGGTTACAGTTTTGGATGGATTCCCTATGCTATTTGCAGAACACAGGTTCTTCAAATTTCATGGATGATTTTTCATCCTTCTCAAGTACTTGTACTAGTACTCCTATGGACTGCTTGGATAATCATTTGGACCAACTACAACAAGTCTTCAATAGATGCAGGAAAACACAGTTGAATCCTAAAAAGTATCACTTCCTAGTGACAAACGATATGATCCTTGGACATGTGGTGTCTGCCAAAGGTATGTCACCTGATCTAGATAAAATCATAGAAATATTAAAGCTACCTAGGCCTAAGACACCAAAAGAAATCCAAAACTTTTTGTGTCATATTGGATACCATATGAGATTCATTAAGATTTATGCAAACATAGCTAGAGCATTGGCTAGGCTCATAGGTAAAGAATTCCCATTCAAGTGGTATAATGAAGAGGAAATGTCTTATCAAACAATGAGATCCAATATGGTGGTCGCATCAATTCTTTTCACATATGATTGGTGTAAGTTTTTCAATATCCATGTAGATGCAACTGCGTGTGCAATGGGAACAATTCTCACACAACACAGTGAGGAGTATAAGTTGGATAGACCCATTCAATATGCAAGTCAGATTTTGACTAAAGCATAAAAAATTACAATACCAAAGAAACAAAGGCCTTGGCAATGGGTTTTGCTATCCTAAAATTCTACCATTGCTTGCTAGGGATAAAATTAATCATAATTATTGATCACTAATTACCAAGATATCTATTAAGCAAGCCATAAGAAACATGTAGAGTATGGAGATGGTTTCTCTTATTTCAAGAATTTGATTTTGTTATAGTGCATAGACAAGGCAATGAAAATTTTATGGTTGATCATTTCTTTCAGATTAGCCTAAAGAAATAGAACATTAGAGTGGAAGATGACTTTCGAGATGCTGAGCTATTCACGATTAAAGCACAAAGATGGTATGATGATGTCAAATATTTTATCAAGATTGGTAAGTATCCAAATAAAGCTAAGTCTATGCAACAGAAGAGGTTGCTAATCAAGAGTAGGCCTTTTACAGTTGTTGAAGACAATCTATATAGATAGGTAAGGAAAATCTACTTAGGAAGTGCATGGAAGAAGAGGAGGCAAGCAACATCATCGAGAAGGCACATGAAGGACCAAGTGTTGGGCACCTCCGTGGTCATATTATGAACCATGGAATCCTATATGTTGGTTTATGGTGGCCAACACTATTCAGAGATGCCGAAGAAAGGGCTCAGGCATGTGATGTATGTAAAAAATGTGGTCCAAAACCCACAAAGTAGAGACAACATCCATTGGTTGTCTCCACATCATGGAAATTGTTCGAGAAGTGGGGGCTAGATTTTATAGAGCCTACCTATCCTGCATCCTTTCCAAGAAATGATAAGTACTTGCTAGTTGCGACTAACTACACAAATAAGTGGTCCAAGGCTATTACTTCTAGAGATTGGATTGCCTAAACAGTTGCTGAATTTCTCTACAACAGCATTTTTTGCAAGCTTGGTTGTGCATTGATCAAGGGCCCTAATTTTTTAATAAAGTTTTGTATGAAGTTTTTAACAAGTACAAGGTTCTCCATCATACTTCCTCTGCTCCAAGGGACAATGGAAAGCAAAGTCCACAAATAAGTTATTGATAGCTCTCGTAAGAAAGGAATGTATGTTAAAGCCCACTACATGGGGCATTACTTATCTAGGCACACTGTGGACCTTGTTAACCTCTATCCAATCCAATTAAGGAAAGGAGCAGGTTCGGGGGGTTCTTGGGTGGTAGAATCTAGTATAGACTAGATCCATGTGTTTCTCCAACTTCTTAGTTCCTTCAAATATTCTAATACTCACCAAATCATAAATCGAAGTTTATCTACCAAATCCGCTTATCTGTTGCACTCCATTACTTGGTAGAAAAATACTTACTGTATAGACACCAAATACTCAGACTTCTCAAACAAGAACTTCACACAATCTGATGCTGAGTCTGATCACACTTGTAGATACTTCTACAATGAGGATCATCAAAAGTCAGAGAAAGTGGACAAAAGACACAATCCACAAAGGCTCAGCATATGGTTAAA